>JAKTSW010000047.1:0-112689 GCA_030580435.1 Babjevia anomala
CTGTCTAATTAAAACATAGCATTGCGATGGTCAAAAAGTGATGTTGACGCAATGTGATTTCTGCCCAGTGCTCTGAATGTCAAAGTGAAGAAATTCAACCAGGCGCGGGTAAACGGCGGGAGTAACTATGACTCTCTTAAGGTAGCCAAATTCCTCATCATCTAATTAGTGACGCGCATGAATGGATTACCGAGATTCCCACTGTCCCTATCTACTATCTAGCGAAACCACAGCCAAAGGAACGGGCTTGGCAGAATCAGGGGGAAAGAATACCCTGTTTGAGCTTGAAGGCGAAAAATACGACAGTACGAGAATACGATGAGCATGCACCCGATTGGGATAGTTTTGCGAGCATTTGGCACAACTTCCAAATTCAAACGACAATTCAGAACTTGATCTGTGACGACGACATGCGAGTATAGTCTTTATGCGTAATATATATAATCTGTATGTCCTTATAAAAGGCAGAGTACTCTGCTATGAATAGTTGGACATATCTGAGGATCTTTAACGCTAACCACGCAATTGCAGCATAGATAAATGGATACTCCTTATTTGCTGAGAGACTTAACAGTTGTATCGGGAACGATATATCTGGCCAAGTGGTATTTTGAACTTGGCATCTGGAAGACACTTGCTTTTGCTGGGGCAAGCTTTCTCGTTTATGTGGCCTGGAATCTTCTCTACTTGGTCATCTATCCTAGATTCTTGTCGCCGTACCGGCACCTGCCATCTCCTGGTCCGGAGTTCCCGATCCATTGGGTTTTCGGACATTTGCTTTATCAGAAGAACATTTCGAATGGAGACAGAGTGCTTAATTGGCTGGAGAATCACCGCGATGAGAAGTTCTTTCATTTTTTTGGAATATTCAATTACGATAGACTTGTACCGGTAGGTAGCATATTTTTGCTGTAATAGTTCTTCGGTTACTTACATTGGTCTACATAAGGTAACCAGTTCTGTTCTGCTGAATGTGCTTCAAACAAACAGCTACTCGTTTGTCAAGACGTCCACGACCATTAAGGCGCTAGAGCCGCTTCTTGGAGATGGCCTTCTTCTGGCAGAACATGACGTTCACAAACGTCAACGCAGGTTACTTGCGCCGGCATTCTCGTTCGGACATATCAAGTCGCTCACTCCCGTATTTTGGGAGAAGGCCAATCATCTCACCTCGTATCTAAGCAAAATTCTGGTAGAAGATGATAATACTGACAATGTGGTAAACATATCGCCGCATATCCAGGCTAGTGCTTTAGATATAATTTTTAAGGCAGGATTCGGTGCCGAGTCGAACGCACTTGAAAATCGCGATAATGAGCTCTTGGAGGCTTATCGTAATTCATTTTTTTCGCCTGCCAAGGGGGATACGTTCACCGACCGACTCCGCTTTTTAATTAGTATATATATTCCGTTTGGGCAGTATATCCCCCTTAAAGTTAATATTCGTTCACGTAAAGCCCGAAAAGTTATCCGGAAGTTTGCATCAGATCTCATCAGAGAAAAGAAACACAAATTTAGTCTTAAAGAAATCACCAAGAAGCCAGACGGAATGAAGAAAGATGTCGACATTCTCAGTGCTATGCTACTTGCAGAGGAGAATCAAGGTGCATTGACCGAGGTCGAGATTTTGAATAATCTGATGACTTGTAAGAACTATTCTATATGATATTCTTAAGCTATAAGAAATTCTTGTTGCTAACTGTACCTAGTTCTAACGGCCGGCCATGAAACTACATCTTCCGCGGCTGCGATCGCTCTCTATCTGCTCTCTAAACACCCTGATGTCCAAGCACGTCTTCGAGAAGAGATATTAGAGGCTATACCAGAAATGGCTTTTTCTAGTGACCCTACAACCCTACCTCCGCTAAGCTATGAAAAATTAGAGTCTATGCAGTATCTCAATAATGTAGTTCGTGAGGCTTTGCGAGTCATTCCTCCTGGTTAGTCAAGTTCCTATTAAAGTAAAATTATAGGTTTTCGTTGTTCTTTTCTCATAGATATAATCTAGTTGCTACGACAAGCCGTCGAGCTGCGCACGATATCATGATTGATTCTCTCATGATAAAGAAAGGGACCATAGTGATTATCCCAATATCTGCCTTTAATAGACTTACAAAGCTCTGGGGACCTGACGGTCGTGAATTCAAACCTGATAGATGGGATAATCTCTCGCAGGAGGCAGCTAACGTGTATTCGTATATGACCTTTTTGCAGGGTCCGAGATCGTGCATTGGGAAGAGGTGTGTTCTAATTTTGCTGTTACTATTTTTGTCTTGCCGCAATTTAGCAGACTAATGGTTGGTTCCAGATTTGCTGAAATTGAGTTTAAATGCATGCTGGTCGCACTAATAGGTAGATTTGAGTTTGCGGAGGTAACTCCAGGAGCGGACCTGGAGATGTCATCTGGCATCACGACAAATTTTGTTGACGGCCTTAAATTGAAGGTCAGGCTAGCGTCTAGTTAATCGAGGCTCTCGACTATTGTAAAGGTAAAACGTTACGATGTAATACGTTTGATGAAGATGTTGAAGTATTTTACGTATTGCAATGTTGATTTGGTGAATATGTGAACGAGCTACCAGAGTTGGACGCTTCTTATAGCTAGCATGAAAGTGACTATGTTACCTGTAAATAATAATCAAAAAATTTAAAATCTTGGGCTTACTTTGGTTCTATTTCGGGTAGGTACATGCGAGAAGGTCCAGAGGCATTCAGTGTTCAGCAACATTTTGTGATTTTGTGCAGGAGCGTGTTCTTGCAGTGTTCGGAAGAACGTGCAACAGAGTATTTCAAAAGCAAGTCTTTCAAATCAATAGATATCAAAAGTATCAAACGAAATATTTAAGCATTCAATTTATCCAAAACCAAGTTAAAATAGTATTGATACAGTAGCCGAAAATAAATCCTGTCCAATCTGTTCAGCTCTCACATGGCAACTTCGTCAGCGTAACATCAATGTAAAATCGGCTAATCCCCTGCTACAAGCACCTATCTCACTGGTTAAAGCTATAGTATATCTCTCTGCCAACGTTGATACTTGTAGCAACTACCCAGATAATCACACTCGCGATTCCGATATTCCGGCCCATTAACCAACCATTCATCGGTACAGCAATCAAAAAGAGTAGCAAACACATCAGCAAAGCAGCCCCGGATATCACCAGAGATGGCGAGATCACGATCGCATACCCCTTGTCACCTAGTTTCCCTCGAGGAATAGTCGCAAGACCAGATATACCGATTCCAAGAAGAATGTTAAGCATAGGACCTCCAAAACAAGCAGAAATTGCCATCATCGGATATCCCATTTTAGCTACTGTGATATCAGATACAAAATCGCCAAGCGAGTTCCCCTAAGACCATAATTAGTTATGTGAGCATAAATCAAAAAAAGGACTTCATTTTTCCAAATCTTACCAATGCAAAAACTGTAAGTCCCAAAATCGCATCACTTATCCCAAAAATGACTCCAATCGCCTTCATCATGCTTACAACCTCATCTGCGGTCACTGCAATCCAGCAGAAACTGACGCTAAACCCTAGAAAACAGAGTACCTGAGACATGTACTTTGGTGGTGCCTCCGGTCTCGTTCGCGAGGAAAGAAAATAAACTGCAATTGTACTTCCAAGAAAGACGTACAAAGTTTCCAGCTTCAGCGTGTTCAAATCTGGAGCATTGTAATTGTAACTCCAAAGCACGGCAACCGGAGTTATAAGACATTGCAGGCAAACGAGCCACTTATTCCAACCTCGAAACACTAAAGGCTTGCTTTCGTCGTCGTCGTAGTGATTTGATGAAATTTCAGCAACGCCTCCAGAATGAAATGAATCACCGTCTTGATGAGAAATATTAGCAGCGACTGGTGAGGCATGGTTGTTAGGCCTCTCAGCTTCTTCTTCCATCAACCGATCATCTGAGAATACCGTATCGGTCTCAATGACAGGAACCGTCAAGGTAAGAAACAATACGCTTGGCACCGCCACTATCGATATGAATTTATTCAGAGCAGTTTTCTGCGAAAGATCCGTAAGAGTTGGACAGAGAGTTTTCTGAATATCTGTGGGAATCTGGAAGCCAACAAAAGATCGCCGAGTCGGTTCTTCAAATGACTGTGGGTCTGTCACACTTGGTGCCATCTGACTGTAGCCATTCACATGCCTGCAAATATGGCAGGAGCAACAAGACGACGTAGGAGGTAATTCTGAAGGCACGTCATGCATATCTTCGTCGAGTCTGAACGAGCCACTGTTCGAGAGCTTATTAGAATGATTAGCTGGAAGTTGTAGAAGTTCACTATTAACGGTTTCGACATCTTCATCGCGAGACCTACTATCAGTGGCTAACAAGCTGAGATTATCATCATCCAAATCGACTGGACCAGATTTTGGTGACTTGTTCGGTTGAAATATTAGAAAGCGTTGTCGGGGGGAAGGCGATCTGGCGGATCTAGGCGACCCCGTTGACCTCGGTAATTTTGATCCAGACGAAATCAAAGGTGTGCTTGCAGTGCTACCTGCTTGACTATTGAAGCTCAAATTGCTTACATCTCGAGTAAGACCATGCACATTGGATTCAGAATAAATACTCTCAGATCGAGATTGTAGATTGCCGTTACTATCAGGATCGTCTGTATAGATATTGTCACTGTCTGAAATCAACACCACCGGTACATTTGGCGTAACCAATTGATGGTCTGAGATGATGTCCGAAGACACGGCTTTGCTATCTTTGATGCTAGGTTGATCTAGATTGTGATCATGAGCAGACGTGGAAGACGGAGAGACTATCTCAAAAACAGAGTGATCAGAAGTTGAGGCCAAGCCAGTATCAATATGAATCTGAGGTCGGTTCGACGATGAAGGGCTCGTATTTTCGAAACGCTTTGAAACAGATGGAGGTGCTGTCTGCAGATCCGTATCAAGAATACTAAATTCAGTGCTCACCGATATTCCTCTCGGTGAAGCTTGATTTGATAGTACGTTTTGCCGATTTCCTTGCGGCTTTCGATGCGTCCCAATTTCCTGCTTGCTGTTGACATATTTGGGTGAATACTTGCTGAAGTCAGCTGCTATACCTAGATCAGTAGCGGAGCTGCTCCGAACATGACTGCTATGGCTGCGCGGAGACATGTTCTCGTTATTTCCAGCACCATAATGATTTTGAAAGGATCGCAGCGAAATAGCAGACCTAATCGATTGGTGAGAAGGATTGTCATGGCTACTCCGTAGAGATGACTGGCTGTGATTATGTGCGTGCAACTTTGACGTACGAGACAGATATCTTTCTTGTAACAATCTCTCGAGGTACTCGCCGTTCCCATAACCTTCTGACGTTCTGCGAAGTGGTGGATCATGAGCACTTAGTGACCTTCGACCTGGCATCGAGCTCTCATAACTCAGAAATTCATCTGTAATAGAATTTTTCTGACTCTTTCTACCACGATGAACAGCTGAACGTAACTCAAGGGCTCCAAATAAGGACGGGCGGATAGGCGTGGACGTCGTTGCTGTTAATGACGACGAGCCAAATGAGTCTCGCTGCAATTCTGAGAGTTGCTGGTGATACGTCAGTGATAAATGCCTTCCATTCGCATTACCTCCAAAGGTTTCAGAAGAAGTGGATATTTGACGTGAAATCGCATCTAGCCGCTCGCGATCTAAATTAGATTGTGCCATAGCTTCTAACCGCGGTGAAGACATAACGTCCATGATCTCATCATCAATCAGTATTGCTTCTGTCCCTACAGCTTCTCCACCAGCTGATATAGAGAGTGCGTCCTCAAATTGCTGTTCTTGTCGTGAATAGAGATCGTTCTGTACTCGTCGAATATGTTGATATTGTCTTTTCACATGCTGCTGACGCGACACTGTCCACCAGTGCCAAACCACAACGAACAAGACATACGCGACATAGAATCCAATCATACATACACACTCCCACCTCATGATCCTACCATCTTGCACAAAGTACACAGTGAACGCGACTGCAATTATGAAAAAGCCTAAGTCTCTCAGAAAAAGCTTCCACGAAACTTCAAATGGACAGATGATTGCCATGGATCCCGCCACGACAGACGTGATAAACAACGCAGCCCCTACAAGTTCCCCTACAGCTAGCGAACCGCTGCCAACTTTCATTGCAGAGTAAGTACTAAAAACATCGGGAGACCCATTACCGAGCGCCAAAAAAGTTACACCAGCCTATTAAGTTAACATATAGTTTCTAAAAGCAGTAAGTATATGCATATAAATGCGTACCAGACTTTCAGACATTCCAAGCATTGTCGAGATGGTATTCAGGTTCGGGCACAAAAAGTCGCTGGCACTAATTCCAATAGTCGTGAAAACGGCAATAAGCCAAAGAGCCTAATTCCATGTCAGCTAACTCATTGATCTTAAAAGTCAACAAATAACCAAGTGGCCATACCAAGATAGCAAGAGCCAAAAGTTTCTTATCGCCCATTGTACAGTAGTAAAATTCCAAGTAATTAATGATCCCTGTGTGCTCATTTTGGCAATATTGCCGGACAAAGGCACATTTGTCCTTCACACTGAGCACATCGACGCACTAACATCTGTTAATGATCTCATCTGATTGTATTGCTTATTTTAAGACTATACCTGATACTCCACGCCTTCCAATGCGCGGCTTTTCAGATAAGACGACGACGATGCCGTTACATCATGGCATATCAATAAGCATGCAAAAACTAAGAAAGGTATGACAGCTTTGGAAGTGATCATACGAACAGAAAACTATCGAAAGCACCTTGGAACTATAGATTTATAGAAAGACGAACTCAATTTCTATGTTCAGAGCAGTGCCATTTGAATTTGAGAGACTGTAAGAACGACGTTTCAACAGCGGAAACGATGTCGAATACACGCGGAGGTGCAATTGTGCGAGTCAATCTTGTATTAATAGGTTAAATTCACTTAAAAGCTCATACATTGGCTAACGGAAAAGCCCAAAATCATAAAATAATATAGAGAGCTACTGCAGCAAGACCATAGCATGAATATAATACCACATTGAAGCTCATATAACAACGAAAATGTTAAATGACCGAAGCCTAACTGCATATACGAGATCCTAATATGCCCAATAGCTCAAATCCATTATTGAGTTATTTCTTTAACATGAGAAGCCAGAATTTTATGAACTTGACAGACGAAGAGTATGTGCATGGACTTGAAAATCAGCAGTCTCGATCTAGACCGCTTGGAATTAGTATTTAACATATTTACTAAGAATATTATGAAGATTGTAAGACCTGCTGCTGCTAAGTTTTGAGAACCAAATATACTATTAGTACTTTGTAGGTAACGCATGATCTGCGCCAGCAAGCAGTTTTCAGTTGCTATAGCAACATACATGGAAAACAAAACAGCAACACGTCGTGGTAAACAATTTGTTACTACGCCTCCATAACCGTAATTCGGTAATCAAGCAGTTCTCCAAATCAATTTCCAACCTTAATTAACGACTTAGTGTTAGTTATAAGCAACACATTAAGTCTTGCTTATGAACGGATATGTCGCGTCATACTCGGTCTGTCGCAGCGTCTTCCCCCGTAAGTAGCAGCGTCTACTCGCCGAGCCCTAAAAAATCAACACGTCTGTTGCAACGCAAACAAGCCGGTATGGATAAACCTTCATCTTTGAAGTATAGCTCTACACCTTTGGACAGATCAGTTATGATAAATGACGATATATCTGAAAAGCTTGCAAGGACTTCTCAGCGAAGATCTGCACTTCACGAGCTTAACAAGAATATAATTGCTTCAATTTCCTCGTCACCAACATCAACGCACGCCGGAGACAACACTAACGACATTGAGGAATTTGACATTTCAAATCATAGCGTCTCTAGGATCCCTATTCTTGCTAACTTTGAGGAGTGGATGAAAATGGCTACGGATAATGTATGGCTAGTCTATTTAGACTTGGTCAGTCATGAACTTCGTGCACGTTTTGCTAATAGTCTTACTGTTTAGAAAATCAATCCATCAAATAGCTGGAATTTTGCTCTGATTGATTACTTCCATGATATGTCACTTTTAAAAGAGGGCGATGGAGTCAATTTTCAAAAGGCTTCTTGTACTTTAGATGGTTGTGTTAAAATATATTCATCGCGTATTGACTCCATTGCAACGGAGACTGGAAAGCTATTGAGCGGCCTCGCAGAAAGCAACAAAAAACCTAAAAAAGGTGCTGTTGAAGAGAATCTTAGCGCAGCGGTCGATAATGACAGCGATAGCGATGACGTTCAAGACGGACATAAAAAGATGATAAAGAAAAGGGTACATATAATAAATAGTTCACCCTAATTCGTTTTCTAATATTTTTATGTTATTGCAGGTTCGGTCTGATGCAACTTTGGTCAAAGATTTTGCTTCTCTACAATTGAAGAAACTAGATCTGGAGTTTGCCGTTGATCCTTTGTTTAAAAAGACCTCTGCAGATTTTGATGAAGGTGGTGCTCGCGGTCTACTGATGAATCACTTGAGCATCGATGAGACCGGAAGAGTTGTTTTTGACACCAGCGAGAAAGCTGAAAATTCCGAATCTTGGAATGAAGAAAATAACGACCGTGATGATGAATTTGACAATGAAGAGGAAGGTCAAGGCCAAGGTCAAGGCCAACACATGGAACAAGTTGATATCAATATTGACGTATTGAAGGGCAAGCATCTGTCATGTTGTTGTGATACCTAAATTGTTAACATTGTTACAGACCGATATATTACTAATATTCTTGAAAATCTGGACCAAATGTTTATCAGTCCTTCCTTAAAAGGGTTTAATATGTTTTTCGACAGCACATCTAAGTTGGACATGCCTTTCTTGAATGTTCTAGAGCAGCAAAACGACTCAATGAGCCAGCATATGGCATCTGTATCTGTCATGCATGAAGACGAATCACACCTAGATAACTCGAGATTCGATTTTGGTGGAGAAATTGGCAGTTTGCTTGGAACCCCGCTACAATCTGCAGATGAATTTCATCCGCAGCTGGATGATAGCAAATACGAGAATGCTAGCGTTAATTTTAACTATGAAAATGACGGAGACACCACGTTGAAAGTGAAAGAAGAATTTGGAACTGGAGGGGATGTGTGGCTATCGTCTGTCGGGTCAACTCTTAACAAAGCAAATCGTGAAATTGTTGCAGGTGATGATGCCGATGAGTTGGATCTTTCAAATGCCGATGGCGATATTGTCGACTACTCGTTGCAATATAATGGTGAAGATAAGACACAGAACGAAGCCGCTGACAGTATCTTTGCGTATTTTGATCATTCTTTACGCAAGAACTGGACTGGGCCACAGCATTGGAAAATTGAACGGATAAAAAAAGGTAAATACAGTTTCTGATACGTCCTTTGATGATCTAGAAACTCACTAGCATTGAGTAGATTCAAGATTTGCGAATCAAGAAGGTATATTTGAGAAGCAAGTTCAGAAAGATGCAAAACGTGAAGCCTATGTCATCAACTTTCTAGATCTTGAAGAAGAGGTGGATGAAGAAGTGATATTCGATACCGGTAATCCCTCATCGTTATTACTTCCAAAGTCGCAGTGGCATTCGAGAACTCGAAACTTATTACCTGATGATCAACATTTTAATTCACGACAGTTATTACGCCTATTCCTGAAACCGCGAGCTAAAATCGTAGTATTCTCTCTTAACGGCTCTGTGAGGATTCATGGCTCCCAGACCAACACACTTAAATATAGCGAACGCACTGCTGGAACAGCTGATCTAGACGAGAGATACTGGGCGGAAAGATACGATCACATAGACGGCGCTGGCAACGAGGCAGCAGCAGCTAATTATAATGCTGATTTTTTTAATGACAATGGGGCGGACAACGATGCTGGACTCGCATACTATGATGATGACGACGGAGTGTCAGTTTTTGAAAATGCGCAGGAAAAACTCAATACCGGCAATGGCGTAATTGAAAATGAAGGGTTCATTAGTCTCCTGAATGGCGGTAACGCATCTATGTTTGCAAAAGATGCAACTCAGCAACTTTTGCCGTCTTTGTCATCTCGCGGCGGTTCTGGGTTTGTTAGTTTTGCCCGTGTTGCTAAACGTGTAGACGTTAAGAAGTTGAAGGATAACATATGGCAAAAATTGGACTATAAGCAGACGACAGAACCAGTGAGACCGGAGTCCGATTCTGTGACAATGGAAGACGACGATAATGCAACGTCAGTCAAAGAAAAATTAGTCCTAGATAGTAGCCAATTAAGTCCGCTGGAAGACGACAACAATCTAAAATTATTTTCAAATGTTGTCAATGAACTGAAAGATGCGTATGCTCCTCAAGCTTTGGCAAATATATCGACGAGTTTCTGCTTCATTTGTCTGTTACATCTGGCCAACGAGAAAGGTCTCAGCATTGAGAATAATGACGATCTTACGGATCTCGTTATCAGGAAAGATCCCGATGCAGTGCTAGAAGAATATTAAAGCATGAAGTGTATTATCACCTTGTATAGTATTGTATCATTAATAGTATATCATTTCTGTAGATGTTGGGATATCACTCTCCTTTCAGTTTTATAATTCATAAAAATATGACTTCCGATGTAGTTGTAATGTAAACAAGTGAAGGATATACGTTTGAATTAAAATGATAATGTGAATAATGACTTTTAACAATTAAAATCCATTATGCAATTCTGAGAAGTATATCACTTTCCAAAAGAAGTGCTTCTGATGACATAATTTAACAAAATTGTATATAGTACAAGGAATCCCAGTAAGGAAACTAAATAGTTTAAACCTTGCGGGTCTGCTTGCTACGTTTGCGCCTTAAATCTTTTTCACGTTCCCTTTGGTTAAACTAGTAAAAAAAAATCAGTTAACTGTATTAGCTAAAGTAATCAGCTGAAATAATCACCTTGCGCTGCTCTTCGGCACTCAAACTCTTCACGCTTTGTTCACGTTCTTCTTTCTTTTCCTTAGCTTTCTGCTTACTCAACTCCTATAAAATTTATGATTAGCATTACGACAGTCAGATATGTCATAAGGCTAAAGCATACCTCTTGCTTCTCGTCCTCAGCAAACTTTTGCACTTTCTTGATTTCTTTTTCGCGCACCTGCTTTATCTTTCGAGAAACTTCAGGTCGCCAATGCGACTTAGCAAAAGCAACATCTATAAGATTAAGAGTGGCATTTAGAATACCAGCTGCTGCCTTTTTCTCAGCTGGAGTAGAAGGCGCACGAAGAACAAGCTTAATCTTCTTCGAAACTTCAAATCCGGAGACACTAAATATTGTGAGAATATTCCACTAAAAGATCATTAATTATTACGTACTCTTTAGGGCGATCCTGAGGAAGATCAGTGAAGAGGAGATATTCAAGAAGACCCTTAGCCTGTTCGACCGCAGCTAATATTTCAGGAGTGAACATAATTTCCGTGATCTCAGCTGACTCACTCATCACGGTGAACGAAATGGGTAGCTTTGCGTGATCCGTAGTACGTGTAAGAGACAAATCATAATTGTCTTCGCGAACATTCTTCATGACCTCCTTGTTTACAACTGCAAATACGAATCCATCGTAATTTGGATTACCATCCGCAGGGCGAATGGTATATTCGACTCTGTCATGCGGGATCTCATATCCCAACACGAACGCAAAGATATATTCCATGACAAGCATGATAATATTGTGTCTGTTCAACAAAGTCAACTTTCCATGTAGATAACTAATATTAAGTCTCCCAGTAGCGTATGTAACGAAATCAACGGGAGATGCCTTTTTTAAATAGGAATCGGTTTTCAAGCCATCCTGTTCACTAGCACTGACGTCGGTAGGCTTGAATCCAACTTGCCAGAACTGATCCTTTAGAACGTCAATCGAGGAGTCAATCCATTTAGATGCCTTCTGCTTGTTGAAGTACGAGCCAACAAAGTGCAAAGCAACAAATCCTAAAATGACACCTAGATACGGAAGATCTGCTATCCAATTATATATTTTAAGCCTTTGGACAATTGTCATCGAGTTATACTCCTCTTGTGTAATATTGGCATTGGCTAACATTCTACTTCCATCAGAATTGATTATTCTATACTAAAACAAAACGAAAAGCCTCATACGCAGATCGGTAAGCTGGTTTCGCAGAAGGCTCGGATAAAATAGAGCTAGAAGGATCTGCCGGTCGATAGCTCTTAAACTCGTCCTGAGCCATAGCAGAGGTTGCCAAAACCACACATGCTAGCACGCCAATTGACAAAGAATATACTAAAGACGGCATCTGGAATATCAAATTCAGTTTATTGATCTTAGAATTCGATATCGAAACTGAAAGGGTGCCACCAGGTTAGATATGAACCGATCACAATGAACGGATAATGAATAAAAAATAGTGGTCACGAGTGATTGGTCGTATTCGCTGACATTTGAAGTCATGTTCTAGAGTTGTTATCCCCCTCTACGCCTCACGTGCAATTCAATTGAGATACAAGCTAGCGTCGGCTCTCTGTAGGTCTTCTCCGATCAAATGTTACATTATTAATATTCCTTTGAGCTTAATATGCTCTCAGCAAAGAAATTTCAAATTTGAGGTGACCATCAGCCACTGTGGTCAAATGAGCGACCTTAAATTGTTTCAACAAACCGTGAGGTCTAGCAGTTTCTCTTGAACAATTGCTTAACAACACCATGTGAAGCGTACCGCTACAACAATATGGAACAGAAAAACTACCTAGAATAGCTTTTACATATCAAATTAGGATAGGAACTACAAGGTTTTCTTATCCGAAGCCGTCGTCGTCATCATCCGAGATTAGTTCCTGTAGCTGTTAGAAGAATTGAAGAAGTTCGCGATTACCGGTCTTCTTACCAAAGGTCGCTTTTTTGTTCCTTTGTCTACCGCGACTACAGGCTTGTCAATATAATTTTGGCCTTGGATTTGGCCTTGGATTTGGCTGAGACTAGGCTGTGGAAGTGTTCGTTGAGTAGCAACCGATGGTTTTCTACCATTTTGTGACTTTCTCGTTACCGTAGCTGATGTGGAAGTTGGAAGATCAACTCTGCCCACTCGCCCTCCCGAAGGAACACGCCTTGAGGAATTTTCAGTTACTGAGGTTGTGGTAGTACCCCGTTTTGATTTAGCTGACGAAATTTTTGGGACAGACTCTTTGCTATGCGAAGCAGATGTCTTTCTGGGCTGTGTAGATGTTGTAGTACTAAATTATTTAGGGTAAGCGTAGAGAAACTTCCAGAAATTGGCATCACTTACAAAAATGAGCTCTGGATATCGCTGCTATCCTCCAAAATTTCATCATCGAAATCATCAAAGTCGTCTTTAGGTTGATAAGCATCCGGCATCTCTTCTTCGCTGGCAGATACGTCGACCTCTCTTTCTCTAGATCTTTTCGTACCTTGAGATGGTCTGGTGAACAGCTCAGACTCATTCTCCCGTCTTTCAGTTCTTGAATGCCGCAGGTCTTTACCAGTACTTTTTGAGGTTACTCTGATGACTTTCGCGGTCTTCCGTGAACCAGACTCCGTGTGCAAAGCAGGCTTTGATATAGCCACCTACTTGAAGTTAGATGTGGTATTCTAAAAGCTATAGAAGCTGAGTACCGATTCCACCTGGTCAATACCGTCGGTAGTACCAAGATTCAGCAAGTTTTTAAGTTGCAGGTCTAGAGAATCATCTACAAAGCTGTTCTAATTAGAATAGCTTCAAATGCCACAGAATACAAAGAGCTCGCGCACTTTTTGATCGCATGGCGATCATCTTTATCCACATATAGACTTATTGCCTCATTCAATCCCTCTTCAGGCAGAATATCGAGGGTTTGCTGCTTCAGAAAGTCCTCCACCAACGATTGAACCTTTAATTGTTCTATGTCTAGTGAATTGACGTTCTCGGGAGCTTTATCCATAGAAGGATTTGATTTCCCTATATCCGAATCAATAGATTAGACTTCTACAATGATCTTAAAACCTTACTACTGGTAGTCGTAGCCTTTCTTTTGTAGAACTGTACGACATCGTTGACATTCGCAACTTTTCCGACAAATCTGTTAGAAAATCTCCGAGGATTTTCCACCTCGTAGCCTCCTGAATATTCGACCTTGAAATTTAGGAATTTGCTTCCAATTTTACATTGATTAAACTCACCCTAAGCCTAATAAGGGGTAGAGGAAAGTCTTCGTCAGATGGAACTTCACCATTCTCGCCAGTATGTTCAAGCTTCCATTCAGCTCGAGAATTGTTAATAAGCTGTTCGACCTGTTGCTCCTAGTTAGAAATATGAAGGTTACAAAATTAGAGTGAAATGTTAGTTAACTTGTTCCATCAGCCACCGCAATACGTTGCTCTTGTTCTTGGAATTAGCGGCGAATCCGCAATCTCTAGACAAAACAACATCCTTTATAATGAACGGTCGGACAGTTTTCAGCTTAACTTTTTCAATCTCAAACTCGCTACCTGTAATGGAAAGCAATGCAACAAATTTTTCAACGGCTTCACCTTCACATAAACTGGTAGCGACCGAGCTTCCTGGTTGAATAACACTAAATTCTCTTTCAGGATTTACTCTAGCATCTAGAATACATTCGTGCTCATGACCCCATATGATTAAATCCAAAAAAGATGGTAAAAATTTTTCTGGTAGATAACCTGTCTCCGTGTGCGCATAGCTATTAGATTGCGTTAGTTAAATATCGATATGCAAGATACATACATACTGGTTCTGGTGTAATGCCATTAAACTAAACCACTCATCTCGCCCACCAGATTTCACTGGACGCCTAAACTTGACCTTGTGATCACGAAATGTTCGGTAGAGTCTTTCATCTCGTACATTTGCCATCCCATAGAGCGCTAGCTTGGTGCTGCCTTTCCGAAATAGCAGGGGCGTCATCGTAATATTATCATTTTCCAAAATTCTTCCAAAGTGGTTTACCAAACCGCTCGCAGAGAGCACGTCCAAAGGCGATAGGAAGCCATCCTTTTTTCACAACCGAATTAGATCTAAGAAAGATGCAACGAAAAGTTCAATAACTCACCCCACTTGCGTCGTCATGATTTCCACTGATTGCCAACACTGGAATTGCAACATTGATGTCCGGGTCTTCATAGTTTATGTGATCGCATCTGCATATCTCCGTTAGGATACAAATTAGAATTAAATGATCGTACAACAATTCTCACAAACCCATCTAATGCTGAGCTGGCATCGCTTAGCAACTCGAGTTCGCATGGCTTTTCACCGTAGCAAGCCATCCGCAGCGACTTCGTCACCTGATACATTGCCTTCCGCGACGGTTTGTTCTCGTGAAACAGATCTCCAGCTAAGACAACTAGATCGACCTAAACAAACTGAATATCAGACACGAGTTTAGAAATCATATCTTAAAGTATATCGGAACCGAACCTCATGATCCTTTGCTAGCATCATAACCTCGTGAAATGACTTCCAGGAATCATCGCCTCTGATCGGATCGCGTTCGTTATATCCTACATGATTATCCGACGACACAAGAATTTTTATGGTATTAGGACCTTTAAAACGTTATTATTATTTCACTGGCATATCCATTGGTAACTTCCAAAGAAAAGAAAGCCTATACCGCTCTTTATCTTTCGTATCTGTGGCATTTCGTGTTAATAATAGGTTCGGTTTAAATGGGATTTCCAATTTCTGACGTGGAGCTTTGACTTCAGGGAGCTTGCTCCGTTGAGACGCGTCGTTTGTACGATTTATGTGCGACCGTGTAAATCCAGCAATTGTCACTTTCACAGGACCAGCAAGTTAAACATCTACTTAAAAACAAAGATATTTTTTGGCCATTAAAATCAATCAAGCATCTACATAATCGTATGTACTACAAGCAACAGTAAGATCGCATATCGAGGAACAAAAAGCAAGCCAATAGTGATATGTTAGCGCATGAAGCATCCTGTCATTAAATTTTGACAGTATATACAACCAAAATTTCATAGCAAATATTCTATAAACAAATAATGCAAGAAACTTTAGGCAAAAAAAATAACGAGCAGCAAAGAACAAACAACAAAAGCCGCGGATTTCAAGAGAAAGCCAGAAATCGGAGAATATAAAGGGCTGCACCTGCAGCTCAGAATATAGATATCCTTAGGAGTAAAAAAAAAACTTTTTGAAGCATCACCCAACGCTTCTGTCAAAATCGTAACGATTTATCAACTATCGTCACTCGGATCTTTTGCACTTACATCTTATAGCTCCAAATGGCTTATGGTTCAAACATTTTAGTCGATAAGAGTTCCTACAGCCTAGGCTTTTTTCATCCTCAATATCTTTTTAGATATTAGGTACACATAATGATCCATTACGGGATATAAGCTTACTGTTTCTCCGCGTTGTAGCGGCTCAGGAAGGGGCATGAAATTTGTCGATTATTCAAAAAACGGGGAAGAGTTACGGTTACGTTCCTTCATTTGTAAGAGTTATTTTTCATAATATGGGAACCAAACTCTTTTCGTGGGTGCTACTTCGGTGCTGTCGACAGAAATTCACCGGGAACGGACAGATTTATAGCTGAGACCTGGCCGGATGATTGTTGACGCCTCAGAACAGTGCATTTGATGTATTGCTAGAACATCTGACCAATCGATCATTCCTAAAACTGATTGTCCATTCTTTTAGGCTGAGAATCACGAATATGTGTCTCTGGGATATCACGTTCGAATCCTCTAACTCCAGTGATACCAGATATGTTAGCGATAGCAGGATATGGAAGAGGATGTTCTAGTAAATCTGTAAGGTCTGGACTTAGATACTGCATTTATAAAGGGCAATTAGAAATGACATGGACTGATGCGGTTAGTCTTCGTAAATTATCTAAATACAATTTCAGAACATTTGTTCCAACCGGCTTCCTTATTGTGTCGTTCTTGAGTCGCTCTTAGCTTGTTCAAGCATTATTTCACTTTGATGTATTTTGCTTTCAGTGTAACGAGCGTCTCTCTGCAGAGTGGCATACATAGCATTCGTTCGGCTGACAAGTAAACACCACATTCTAAGAAGGCTAGCCGGATCTGCAGCCTCTTCTTATTCTGGCATTGTGGGTGTTCATGTATATGCGTATAATGGATAAGTCTATAACGGAAATTTGGGAGCAGTGAATCAAAGCCCCATAGAGCTTGGGAGTTTTCTACAGTTCGTCGATGACGGCTTGTGCCGCGGTGGGGGTATAATGTAGGGTAAAACTATACAATCAAGTCTCGATATAACGATATTCGATATAACAAAAACAACTCTGTAAAAATGGACGAGCGATAACGCGACCGGATGGAGCGATTCACAATTGAATCACTCCACCTGTTCATATCGCGAGTAAGGAGGGTAATATATTAGATGTAACGAAAGTTCATTGCCTGTTTCGTTATATCCAGCGCCAAATCATATCGTTATATCGAGACTTGACTGTAGTTTAGTTATGTTGCTGTAGCAACTGCGGTACCTCTCTCGTAAACATAAATCCTGATCTCAATTCATGAGACCTTCCAACATAACAGATCACTTAGCCGATTTCGCGCTTGATATATACCTCTGCATAGAGACTTTAATAGTTAACTGTGGAACTTACTACAGCTATGGATGACAGGAATGTTAAACTAGGTTTGGATCGATTCGGCACTTTGGAAAATCAACCAAAATTTGGACAGCCGTCACATTTAAGAAATCCTTTAGCAAACACGGGACTTAGACGACCAAATTCTGTCAGTGGTAATAAGAAAATTGAGCTCAGTTTTGGAAGCCAACATGCGAACTAATTGTTAAATGCTCTAGCTCCCTATCGACCGTTGTCTACTATCGATTCCTCTTCTCAAGGTGTGAAGGCCTCTAAAGAATTTGCGAACAACTACATAGAGCCTATGTCGCCACAGTCGTTCCGGTCGAGGTATAGCAATAGCGACAATGTTATACACCACAGCAGACAATCTTATAATAAATCCGATCGGGACAAAGATCTTATACGTAAGGATGTGGACGTTCAGATCATCGGTGTAACTAAAATTTCACGGCCTACAGCAGACGGTGGTCGAATGTTTTCAAGCAAAGCAGTTTCTACAGCCAAGTCAGCAGAAGCTGTATATAAGTCTGTATTGGAGAGATACTCTAGTAATAAACAAACTTATCCATCCAAATACCAGTCGTCCATCATCGCAGGACCTGACGATCGTGCAGATCAATGGTCGAGATCTTACACGAAAGAGAATTTCAATAATGATGGTAAGCTACTATCTGAATTCCTTCAGCAAGACCACATATAAATTCATTTTTATCTTTAGATTTTCGTTATGTTCCGCCAAGCTCAGTTACAGACTCTCTCAAAGATATTCTCGATGGAGCGTCGAATGTATGTTCAGCGATTGACACTAGCCATAACCTTGAGAATAAAGTCAGTGGATTAAAAGTAAGACTCTTAAGTCACCAAGTGGAAGGGCTGAAGTTTCTACAGCGGCAGGAGGGAAAATCTATCCAAAATAAAGGAGGATTGCTATGTGATGATGTAAGTGCGTTCGTCCTCCCGATTATTAAATATAAAGATTGCATGAACTGACTATATACCCAGATGGGCCTTGGTAAAACAATTCAATCTATCTCTCTAATATTAAGTCAGCCGCAAGACCTTGAGATTCATACATCGGTGAATGCTTGTAAATCGACATTAGTTGTCGCGCCTCTATCTCTTATTCATCAATGGGCGAAGGAAATTCAGACAAAAGCTCCGAGTCTTCTGGTTCTAGTACACCATGGACCATCCCGGTCCAAAGAACATGCTCCTTTCGAAAATTATGATGTGATTATCACAACCTATCAAGTCCTTTCATCGGAATATCAGTCGTCTGGCCCGTTGTTCAAAGTGGACTGGTGGCGCATTATTCTAGACGAAGCACACACCATTAAAAACAGGTCGGCAAAATCTTCAATTGCAGCTTTCAATTTGCATGGAGTCAATCGCTGGGCGCTGACCGGTACTCCTTTACAGAATACCATTGATGAACTTCATTCATTGTTTATGTACCTACATATACCACCACTTTCAGACCCAGTATTCTGGAAATCAAAAATCAGTGCACCTATTGCTGCAGGCAGAGGAAAAATAGCTATGAAACGTTTGCAGGTGGTCCTCGCACAAGTATTTCTGAGACGTACGAAAGCTGTGCTATCTGACACTGGAGTTAAGTTACCGGACAGAAGCGTTCATAGAATTCCTGTTAAGCTAAGTGAAGAGGAGAGACTATTTTACGCTAATTTGGAGCGGAAGGCATCAGAGAAGATGGAGGTTTTTATGGGTGGAGGTGGTACCAAATATATGAGTGTTCTACTCCTCTTATTAAGATTACGCCAAGGTAAATCTCGTTATCAGGAGACTTTAATCGCCACAGAATGTAGAGATGCTGACTTGAAGTAGCCTGTGATCATACTGCAATAGTTGCGACTAAGCTGGGAAAGGATGCTGATGAGCTGCCTTTGCCGATCAGTCGTATATCTCGTGCAATAAAATCAACTTCTGGAGATAATGTTGATGACTTGACAGATGCTCTAGGGAATCTTACAGTTGATATAAATAACTGTGCAATCTGCCAGACAGAGTAGGTAGTTCCAAGAGTATATAAATGCAGCACGCTAATTGATCCAAGAATATTTCAGGAACAGTCCAAACTTCCGGAAAGTATCTGTGACGCATGCAGCTCAAGTTTTGCGAGTAAAGGTATGAAAATAACTAGTCCTAGCGCCAAAGTGAAGCATATACTTGAAATTCTCAGACGAGATCCCAAAAGAAAGACTATAGTTTTCAGTCAATTCACTTCTATGTTGGATATAATGGAACCTTTTTTGACTGCTTCGGGGATAAAATATGAAAGATGTACGTTGTTTTGGCATTACCCAATTGTGTTGATAGAATCTTACCGCTTTAGATGATGGATCTATGAGATCTCAGGAACGAGCAAAATCCTTGGATGCCTTAGCAGAAAGCATGGAGATTACGGTTCTGTTGTGTTCGCTTAAGTGTGGTGCTCTTGGTCTTAATTTGGTGTGCGCATCCAGAGTGATACTTGTTGATCCCTGGTGGAATCCTATGATTTCCGAGCAGGCTATTGATCGGGTTCATCGAATCGGGCAGAAGATGAATGTAGATGTCTATGAAATTATAGTTGAAAATTCTGTAGAGGAAAGAATTATTGCATTGCAAGATAAGAAGAGAGCACTGGCAAAAAGTGTCATAGATGATCGTGGTGGAAGTCTAAATGGAAACAAGTTGACTCGGGATGAGATATTGTTTTTATTCAACAAAGATGAGTAAATCAGAATCTAGTTTGTCGCGATTGGAAGCAATGCATATTTTGATTAGAATTCTATTATATGCTGTGTACTTTGGATTTATTTGAAATAATATGACCATGACTGCAGATATCTTTCTTATGTACTATCGTTCGTAGCACTTTAATATTTTAATGCCAGAGCCATGAATTTCTAGTAAACAAAGTCTAAGTATAATTTAATCTACAGCAAGTAAACAACCCATTCTTGCTTTCGTTTAAGAGTTGTGCAGATATACGATCCATGAATATGAAGACTTTGCTGAATCCGCCTAAGAAATGCAGTTTCCATTTATATCAGTTTCAGTAATCCGACCATCTAGTCTTGGAGAGATTCCTTTATGTGTTCTCATATAAGACTCGGGATCAGCTTTAGAAACCGCGTGAGGCTTCTCCAATAGCTTCAATACTTCTATCTCTGTTTGTATTTTTCGTTGTTCTTCCTCCATATGCTCTTTTTCTTCCGGTGTCATTGACGCTTGACGGTGTTGTAATATACTTTCTTTAGTACGGGCAACCATAGGAAGATTTTCGCAAACTATGGTTCGCAGCCTCTTTTTCCACCCACTCAAACCAGATTCTGCGTCAGAATTATTGTTATTATGATTCTTCCACTTACCAAAAAGTTTCAAAGACAAGAACCACATTCTCAGCATCTGCACTATCAGAAGTCCCTGCTCTTCGTCTACTATCTGGCGATCCTCCGGAACCATTAAGCAATCAAATCCATCTTTTCCATTTACCATATATCCCCTGGTTGCACAAGTGTAGAACCTTTCCAGATCTAAAGGCTGTTCATTTACTTGCACGCTTTGTATTCGAGGATACTTGTCCTTGCAGAAGGTGTAGCGTACTCCGGATACCTGTAAAAATCTTCCTTCCAGAGCTGGCAATTTGGAGACACCATTTTCAAGGGCATCAAGTAATTCTTTGCCAGTTATTCTGACGACAACGCAAGGATCTTCGAAAGGAAAAGTCAGCACAATGTCTTTCATGAGGATAGGACCTGGAGGATATATCGTGTCGGATCGTAGAGTACCTGCAGTCATAAGCTTCATCAACAGAAGTGTTCATATGTATTTTCAGAAAACTTACCACCTGCGACCAATGAGACATCCGCATCATACCAGACGCGGAGAATATCGGCTACGAAATTGCCTATGTTACTTTCTCGCGTCCGCACTGTCCCAAAAGTAGCATCTAGCGGTACCTTTGTCCAGCCAATGACTTTATCTAATTTCTTGTTCAACTGCCCTGAAATTGAATCCACTAGCTCTTCTGTACATCTGTCAGGCACCAAGTCTTTAGTAGCATTTCGCCTTGTAAAATTCCAAGACCATTTATTTGCCTCTTTGTCGTGGAATCCTTCGATGTAAGTCAAGTTTCTAAAATCTGTCCCGCTACATAGCACATCAATCCCGTTTGTTACCTTGTGGGAATAGAAATGATCATGTCCCCCAAGGATCATATCAAAAGTTCCCGGTGGAACCGAATCAGCTAGTAGTAGATCATTAGGCTCCCTCATATGCGTGATTGCAATAACAAGATCACATCTTTCTTCAGTTCGTAGCTTAGGAGTAAGCTCCAAAGCAACATCTACAAATGACCTGTAGGTCAAATTCGAAGGCAACGAATTGATAGTCTGCAACCACTCTCTATGATTCATTTAGCTTTTGATTCTGATTGTATGAAAAGGAAACAAATACTTCTCCACAAGTCCGATAAAACCGATCCTTATCCCAGCTACGTCGATGATGTGGTACGCCTTTCCGTCAGCTATTGGAGTTCCATGATGATACACGTTGGCTATCAGCCAAGGAAAATCACACAGATGGTTGAGCGCGATTAGCTGCTCCACTCCGAAATCAAAATCTGGTACATGGTTAAAATTTATGACTGCCTTGAATGCTTGATAAATTTCAGCTTACCATGGTTTCCATATACCGCAACATCAATTCCTATTTCTTTCATAATTTCTATCATATGCTTTCCTTTAGTGATCGATGACTCTAGCGACGGATTAAATGCGTCTCCAGAAAAGACTGTCACAATAGGAGGAAGATTATTGTTTTGGTCGTCATTCTTGTATTCCTTTACCATTGTAACAAAGCGCGATGCCCCTCCAGTGATCTCCCTATCTGGAAACTGCACTGATACATGGTAGACGTCATTGAAATGAATAAGCCGGACATCAGGCACTCTATCGCTCATTCTGCTGACCTGGATGGCTTAAATTGAAAGGAGATCTCGGCACAATGCAAGGAAATAGATATCGAGGAAATCTCGATATCGAATGATCACACTCACTCAAATGCTGATCTGAAGACTATGACTGATTTTAAAACGATTGCGAAATTTATTGGTCATGGAGAATTTACTCCCTACTATATTTTCAATGTTATTCAATAGATGTCGCTAAGCCAATATAACGCGTTCTTTAGAACAAAAGCGCATACGTCCGGGTTTCGTTTTAATGGTTTGCAAAACTTAAACAACACATCTACAATTTCGTGGCAGCAGAAACTCCGATTTCTTACAATTCTTCTCCTTCTAATGACGGCATAATCAAATTTCTCTGAGCTTATGCCTAAAGCAAAAGAGAAACCATCGCACGCATCAATCGTTTACGATCTAATTCTACTTCTGATTGTCAAATTTTTGCGCATGTTACCATCTGGATTCCAAATCTCTCCAGTCACTAAATTATGAGCTAAAATGCCATTTATAAACTAAAGAAACCAAAGTGACTTCGTCGTAATGCTGATAATCGATTGAGACTAGGTCAGAAACAAGCAGAGATCAATGAGAAAAAAGCAAGAGAATAGGAATGACAAGCAAACAGCTAAAACAAAACGCCCCGCTCTACCTATGGTTTCCCATAACCAAATCGCTCTACATTCATAATCTCTCGTTCAATGTTTGTTTATTGACATATTTTTCTTTCCATTTCCAATATTCTTTCAGCCGACTATGAGCGTAATTCTCATAATCGAAGTCAATAGTTGAGATAATAGCTTGTATCGTCGCCCAGATACCCCTATAAAAGCCGAGCCGTTAGTTGCTAATACGCAAGTCACTGGGCATTCACTTACCAATAGAAGCCTGGCATGCCCCACCAAGTTCCAATCTCAGTCATCAGACTATCAACGTCATCCTTGGTCACTCTTTTCCGTTCCAAAAGAGAATTCACATTATCCGTCTCTGCATCATTCCGCATTGCATAAACACCCTCGAGATATTGTCGACCCCAGAATCTCATAGTTTGGCCCCCAACCTCCGGTATCAATGAAACATCACAATCGAATCCTTGCCATTCCATGAAATGATTTGCGAGGTCAAAAGCTCGAGGAGTCGGCAACGCGTATTCATAGTCAATAAATGTGACCTTTGGAACAGTTGCAGAGTCAGCATCTAAAACCGACGCTTGCGAGACATAGGCCGGTTGTTCCCAATCCTCTGGAACAAGAATGTTGCCGCTCAAGAGGTCGCAATGAGATATCACCATCGGGCCGCCGGACGACTCTATTTCATTTTTGACCCAGACAAGTTCTTTGATTAAAAGATTCTTCGTGTCCCTTTGCTCCTGGGTAGACGTTGGAAGATTCGCTATCCACTTCGTGCACAACTGCCAAATATCTTCGATAGTATCTTTACTTTTATGTCCGGCTTTCTCGATCATTAATCTATTAATTGCCGACGCGTCCAGCACCGTATGCCATTCTGCCAGCTTCCTTGCAACACCTACCATCAATGAAGGACTGCTAAGCTCGTGGTAATCAACAGGACGTCCCGGTATGAATCCATACACCAAACCATTCTTGAAGTGGGCGTATAACGGAGGAGCCAGATTTTGCGAATGTAAATGAATATGCGTGCAGAACTCTCCTGTTGCAACAAAATTAAATCAGTACAATAAATCAGTAAAGTCTCTGCTAATCCACAGTCGAGCGTCTCTACGTACTATTCCTGTCGATGATTATATCTGTTCCTCTTCCATACGCTCTCACGAGCACAGACTGTTCCTCAGCAGTACCTTGCTTGTAGACGCCCTTAAGCAGCTGTCATGATTGTTAATATAGCGTTCTAGATGTCAATGACCGAAATTCAATGAACACCTTTCATTTCCTGCTCTTTTCTTACTTGCCAAATACTTACACAATTTGTTATTCCACCTGTCACAGGTATAACTTTAGTATCTCTAGAATCCCAAGATGGAAACAATTCTCGTAGTAGCTTATGTGTGCTCTGAGCTTGAGCCGGAGATTCCTGAACAGATATCGTACACTCTGGCAAAAAAGGCGGTCCGGCCATACTTATTTATGGCGTATTCTCAGTAACTAGCTAGTCCGTTTCTCAAAGAGATGAAAATCGGTAAAAAGATGCAAAGGCGATAGATACAATATCAATGCGTACCTCTTGGTGACTGAAAAAGGTGTCGTGTGCCAGTTTAAAACGCACATATATTGTTGTCTAATAAATTGTTTCGAGAAACCGAGTGGTTAGTCTAACCTCGTATCAACAGGAACGCTGTCAGATGGGAACAATAGAAGTCCAGCTCTCTAAGTGGATTTTGGTTGATGACAAGCACATCTTTTTCTCGCCATAATATTAGCCTGTATGTGTCCGAATGAGTCCGACGTCTATGTGATTGACTCACTCGGACACACGTATATAGGTCCATTAGGAAAGCTGACTCAATCCGGACCTCCTATCGATGTTTAACTCACCACCAAATCTCTTTGGCAGCACTCACGTAAATTTCATCAACGATTTCAAGATGTCTATGCCACCAGAGGCTTTACAGAAGGCATACTTCTCTAATTAGGTTGATTCGAGATCGCATCTCTAACGCATATTACAGGTTCTTGACGAGATCGAGCTACGCGCGATGCAGTCTCAGCTTGAGCTGACTACGGTACGACAGCAGCTTGCACAAAAAAGAAGGGACATTAAGCTCAATGATCTCACGATCAAGGAATTGAAGGAGATCCCAGATTCTGTTGGGATATGGGAAGGTGTCGGCAAGATGTGAGGTTTCTATTAGCAGTTAGTGAAACAGTCCGACTGGTCGCTTTTACTGACTGAGCGCTTTACAGGTTCCTTAATGTGCCTATCACGTCGCATATCGAACGACTAAATAAAGAAAAGAAAGAATCGGAGGATCAAATAACGGCTTTGTCCAAGAAATTGAACTATTTAGAAACTACGTATAATAATGCCAAAAGGAACCTTGACCAAGTATTGGGAAGACAGTCTTAGACCTATCAACTACGCGAATCATTTAGCATAATCCATTCAATGTATAATATATAGTTCCTTTTTTGTTTCTTTTGTTATAGTGTAAATATATCAATGGTGACGTCGATTTTGTCATTCTTTTCTCATAGCGTAGCAATAGATATTAAAGTCTATATTTCTTCTTTGAAACCACTTTATAAAATCGCATAGAATCAAGACATGGCAGAGTATTCAATTTTGTAGTTATCGGCACTTTTCAACGAATATTACAGTAGTTAAAAAAAAAGCAGAATTCTCAGTTTACTTGCTGGATCTGAAAGTTACAATTGCCAAATCCTTTTGATTTGAACACCAATGAGTTTTTTTCATCAATTTCATCACGAAGGAAGTCACATTATCGGAGACTAAACGCAGGCACGACGAGACTTATTCAACTTTACTTGCATTCATATACTTGTACTTGACGTAATATTGGAAAGGCTTCTGAGCAGCTCAGCATCGGCAAAGTAGCAATCTCAAAAATATTTTGAAAGTACTAAGTCTAATTGACGATAACTGTGAAATGGATATCTCCAAAGCCACACTATCGTTTTGCGCAGAGGGAGGCGCAAATGTAGTGTATTTCATAGCGGAAGAGGTCTGTCATTTAGTTAAGTTTTTTATGATTGAAGAGAGATCTAAACATGAATCTATTTAGCCCAACTATCTACTTCGACTGCGGAAGACTAATGCGTCCCAGCATACATCCACTACTGAAATTTACATTTTTATGGAAAAAATTAAGAAATTATTACCTCCATATTCCGTAATAGAATCCGAATTGGTCGAGTTGCCGTCGAAGTTATTTGACGAGTTGAATATAGATCTTAAAAATGCTGAAATAACCGGATCTAGAGGCGGTAATCGAGCTGGCATATTCCTAGACCGAAACGAGCAGTATGGCCTATTGATAGAAAATATGCAACCAGTTATATATGATTCACGATTTATAAAAGACAGATGGTCATCCTTACATTATAGTGTTTCTGCAAACTGGGATAGTGAGAATGTCGTAATAGAGTTCAAGCCGAAATGGCTTGCACCGTCTCCAGATGCTCCTAAAGAATGGAGATATTGTCGAACCTGTGCATTATACCGAATGCGCTCAAAATCTGACTCGAAAATCTTTACAGAAAGATTTTGTCCTCTAAGTCTTTTAACAGATCGACAGACACTGGAAAGTGTAGTTAGTTTGTTGTTGCCGATAGGCTTCGAAAATTTGGGCGCTCATAAGATCACTGCAGATCGAATAAAGGCGATACTTGCCGAAATATTTTGGCAGAACGACCTTATTACCAGCTTGAAACGAATACAGGAAGCAAATAACCCCACTGGAATTTTCAAAAAGTTTACAGAGCAAGAGCTACGTGATCTCGAAGTAGCCATGGCTTGCCGAGACTGCACGCTTTTTGTTAGTATCAACTATTCGTCCAAGCTTTCACAAATTACACCACAAGGAAGCAGAACAATTTGTATAGATGGGTTGAATTTCAGCGTCAGTTACAGATTTGCAGATTTAGACATGAAAAAGGCAAGCCATAAGCTCGAATATTGGCAGGACGTCGAAAGGCAGCTGATAGAAGGGGGATGGTATGAAGACACAGATCCCCAGTTTGTACCTTGCAGATAATGCATACCCAAAACTCACCCAAATTTTATCATGTACAAAGGCTATATTCTATGATACACGCTCCACCTATTTCCTTTTTCCAGTCAATTTCCATCCTCTACCTGCAGGAGTGCCGAAAGGTTCCGCCCAACCTTCGCCTTTAATGGACATCATCATCCACTCAAATCGAGCGCCTTTGAAGTCCTTCCATCGTGATTTCACAGCAGCATCCCATCGTTCATGAAGAAGCTTCTCAAGCATCTCTTTCCACGGGCTTTTGGAAAGATGCCGTAAAACCCATGTGCGCGTGCTAGCCACTAATTTCAAATATGACCCTATATTAGGTATTGATACGTTATATGTATCCGAGGCGCCCGACAAGACCAGATATCCAGCTCCTAACAGTACTCGTAGATCTTCACGGTCTAAGCCATATGTTTCTAATTCGTTCTTTTTAAATCTGACCTCCGCCGGCTTCTGACGGAGGATATGTTCGAACTTGTTGAAAAGACCTTCATGAACTTTTCCGGCAGCATCCTTGGAGCTATCCATTCTCTCATAATAATCCGACGCAAGTATGACTACATCGCCTGCCGCATTAAGTACTAATCTCCTTATAACACCTGAAGCTTGACAAGCCGACAGCTCTCTCTCGATAAATGTAGGATTTGAAGGGTATAGGGCATGAAGAAAAGACAGAGAGACAACTTTTGGCAAAGAGATTCTAAACGAATTGATATCTGCAGCACCTGTTCGCCCTAGTCGGGCACCTTTTTCTGGTATCGAATCCCACATCCGAGACAATATTATCTTTGTGCCGACGACGATATCTGATAGTTCGCTCATTTCGCCATCTGCAGTAAATTACAGTTAGCTAACTTTTTGATTCCTGGGTACAATGTCGTTCGATGATGTGAACGATAGAACAAAGAATACATACCAATAGAAACTGAATAATCCATCACTTCCAACTTTTTCAAGGCTCTTTGACGCTGTGGTGCGCTTTCCTCATCTTGATCATCGGCCACTGCAGACTGATCGGGGTATATAACATCGACGCTAGAAACCTGCCTCTTTCGCTTCAGCGAGGGCTTCGTTACCCTCGAAGAAAGAGAATTTGTAAGGCGAACAGGCATGACAGCACTGTAGAAATTTGGTAGATTATGCAAGCAAATGAATTTAGTCTGATCTTTGCGTGCGAGGAGGGACGTCAGATTGAATGGTCGTGTGGCTTTCCTTAAAAGATTGACTAAATGTTGCGTCGACGTTGGGAAGAAAGTTTTACGAATACATAGAGTTCTCTGGATTTAGTCAACGCAATAAATTATAGCTGGAGGTCGATCTTCAATTTTACCACAGTCACTGCAGTCTGACAACCATGGCTAACGCATCCTCTAAAAAGCAGGCCAGTGCTAATGCTGCTTCATTGAATTTTTTGCATCAGATCGCTCTTGCATTGAATTTGCTCTATGTACTTTCATATTTTGTCCTTGGCAGACCACATTCTATTAAGCCATTCTTGTTTCTATCGCTTCCCGCGTGGGTAATTGAGTATATGCTCGAGAAAATGGGTATTTTGTTTTTGGTTATTTAATTAAGTTGAATCTAAAGACCAGAGAATTTAAAGAGCTAACGACGCTGTGGTTAATTGTTAGGCCGGCCTAAGTATTCTGCCACAGGATCTTTAGTAACTGCTGGTGAAGATCTAGGACAACAAGGGCTAACAGAAGCCATGTGGGATGTTGTATATGTGACACTTATATGTGACATTCTCGTGATACTTTCGGGAAGTAATTGGATGTGGTGGCTATATTCTGCGGTATGTTCAACTTCTAGTTCTATATCTGTTTTGTTTTTACTTGTATTTTTTACGTCTTTATGTGTTTTCAAGTGTTTTCATGTGTCTTTATTCAGTCATCTGTTGTCTCGATTGCAGGCCTTTACATAGCAAATGTTGAATTTTTGGATAGATTCCAACTTATGGAGGATTCAAGATATATGGTTTTGCCCGACAAATGCGCGGTGGACAAGGAATAGCACCCGAGCCTATGGAAGCCCAGCCAGGCAATCGGAGGGAGCGCAGAAAGACAAAACAGTCTCATTGAAGAGAGTTTCAATTAGTATGCGCTAATTTGGCGGTGGAAGTATTAACTAAATGTACAGGAGATGTATAGATTACTGTGTATATGTACTGTCGAATGCGTGAAGTTTTCTGATGATTGGGACGCCTGGCCTATTATTCTGTAGAATCATGCTTTTATCAGTGCTCTCTTGACCAAACACCATGCTCCGGCAGTACCACCCATTAGTATAGAGCTGATAGCCATCGGCTTTATTCCCTTAGTAGACCGAAAGACCATTCCAGCCAGAAGACCAGCGGCAATACCATTATAATCGTCATGATAACCTCGGTAATATCCGATTAAACTATTTATTCCGTTATAAGTTATCGCAAGAACACCAGCAGAATTTCCAAGAAACGGTCCTCGCCGCGTGACTGTGTTAAGTATACTGTTGAGCTTTAGACGTGGTGGAGCGTTCGCAGGAGATGTTCGAAGAGCCTCAACAAAGCCATATACACCACCAATTCCAAGACCTTGAAAAAAAGTTAGCAAAAAGATTATGACAAACAGCAATATTTACTTATTTCATTTTTCAGATATTAAAATGAAGTATCCTTGCATATTCTTACCTGAGAGATACACTGCTCCAGTTCCATAACACAAATCGTCAGTCCATCCACGAGAAGGCAATGCACTCCGAGAGCCCGGTAAATCATTCAATGTTTCATCTTCTAAATTAAGAAATTCTAGACCCTGATCCAGACCAGCAAGGGGATGAAGAGCTGCGGGATCCAAGGGCTGTGAGAGAAAGGAGGTCACGTCCAGATCTTGTTCCCTGTTCTCATTTTGCTGTTGCGGTACAGTCACCGGCGCTGGAGCTGTGGATTGTGGAGAAGAGCGACCCAGTAGCCAAGACATTTTTACTTGCTTTTCTTCTTTTTTTTTTTTTGGTTCGTGCTCTTGCTTCCTTATTGACGCAAAGCCTATAATAGTATATTATTGTTCAAACAACGGAATAAAAATGTAAAGTTGAAGAAATTTTCTGGGGTTAGGGCAGTATTGAAGGTTACTGACGACACCGTCTTGGAGTTTTTATCCTCCGACACTACGCGAGTATATCTTTTAGGTCCAACGAATACGGTACGCGCCAATATGTCTTTCTATCTTTCGATAATTGGTACCAGTGACAATGCGATTTATGAGCATGAATTTGGAACGTTCCGACAAGGAGGTGACGGAACACCAAAAGTAAGTTGAAGTCAAACTGACGGTTGAATAGAAACTAACGAATATCATGCGTCAGTTTTCACAAGATATGCGGCAATTGAACCCATTTATTGTCCATTCATCATTAGATATTGTCGAGGAAGTCCAGTGGCTGAGTAGTCCAATGTACGCCCAAAAAGATCTGTCGTCAATTTGTTACTAACTTTGGGATCAAGGTATATGAAAGTAATTGACAAATTCTACAACTATTTCATCTCAGGATTCGTGACAGCTGGCAGTATGTGATTTGCTTATTATGCTTATCTTATAATTATGGGATGTGCGTTCAGGTCAGTTGCTAATCGGCCACAGACGTCAAATTCCTTCTATTGCATGAGACAAGATCAGAGGAGAGTATTCGACAGTTCTTTTCGGATTTGTATGATCTGTATGTCAAGACGGTCATGTCACCATTCTATTCAGTAGGACAGCCTATAAAAAGTGGAGTATTTGATCAAAGGGTCTATATATTGGCTAAGAAATATCTATGAGCACCGTCTGATACTAGTCCACTCAGTATGATGCATATTTAACACGACCTCTGCTAATAGTATATTTTCCACTATACAATACGTGGAATGTGACCGGAGAAGCTGTTCATGCTATTTTTTAGACGATTGGCTTGGTCATGTGTTATCAAAAGGAAAGAAAACAACCTAGAAAAGCAATGTTGCTACATAGGCGCCTTGCGCCCAAGCTACCGAGGTTAAAGGTATCGTTTACATCATATCCACTCATCAATTGGTTAATTAGTGGCGCACATCGTTATTTAGTTCAGAAAAGATCAATATCCAAGATGGAGATGCGTAGTGTTTCTTGTCTGATCTATTTGTTCAATATATGACGTTCTACGCATATCGCGTAAATCACAGATCAATTAATTTTCTTCCTTATCGCAGCGGTGCATGATCAAACATTCGCATGTCAGATGGGTGTACGTGTTATTGCTATAGGGTAGGTGAGCATATGCAACACTAAGTGAAGCATGATATTATGACGGAGATTGGGTCTGGAGGTGTCGGTGCAATCACGTGCCATATTGTTGAGTAGCTTGAGTTTTTGGCCGCAGGCGAGTTAGACGTGTACGTCGATAAGCAGGTGGACTCAAGATAAGCCCTATCAGCTCGATTTTTTTTAGTAATTCATTCGCTCCTTGCTAGCAGATTATGTCTTTGATTCATTAACAACAATATTAATTCTGCCAATTGTGCTCAACACACCAAGGTGAGTGATGTTTAGCCACTTAATTGGTTCAATTTACTGATACAGAGTCAATTGAGCATAGAAATTTTCAGAATGGACAAGGTAACCAAGCTTGAGTTTATCCACGCTCTGCCGAAGGTGGAGCTTCACATGCATCTGGAGGGATCGCTCGAGCCGGAGCTTTTGTTTGAGATTGCTCGGCGAAACAAGCTGTCAATTCCATTCAAGTCGCCCGAGGAAATTCGCGAGAAGTCAAAGTTCACCTCTCTGCAGTCGTTCCTCGATCTATACTACCAGGGCCATAAGGTCTTGTACACTCACGACGACTTCAAAGACCTTGCCTATGCGTACTTCAAGCGGGTGTCTACCGGTAATCTGCGCCATGCGGAGCTGTTTTTCGAGCCACAAGAGCATACTGTTCGGGGTGTCAAGATGGAGGACATCGTGATGGGTTTGACTGAGGGCTGCGAGAAAGCGCTAAAGGATTTCAACATCACATCCGAGTTGATCCTCTGTCTGCTGCGTCACTACGATGTCGAGAACATGATGGACACCTTGAAAGCTGCCGTGCCATTGAAGAAGTACATCAAGGGCGTTGGAATGTGCTCGACCGAGATTGGATATCCACCTACGCTGTATACTGAGGTGTTCAAGTTTGCCAAGGAGCAGGGATTCAGGATCACTTCACATGCCGGCGAGGAGGGGCCGCCCGACTTCGTCCGTCAGAGCGTCGAGATTCTTGGCATCGAGCGCTGCGACCACGGAATTGGCATGCGGTCCGACGCGTCGGTGGTCAAGCTGCTGGCCGACCGGAAGATTGGAGTGACCATGTGCCCGATTTCAAACGTTTTGCTCAAGGTGACCGAGTCGATTCCGTACTCGCCGATCCGACAGTACATGGACGCCGGTGTCATGATCTGCTTCAACTCTGACGATCCTTCGTACTTTGGCAGCACATACATCGACGAGAACTACGAGGCGGTCGAGAAGGAGATGGGCCTCTGCGTTGCCGAATGGATCAAGATTGCGCGTGACGCAATCACCATGAGTTGGGTAGACGACGATCGACGGGCCAAGCTAATGGCCGAGGTCGACGCTGTCGTCGCCAAGTACGGCCTCGCTTGAGACTTTGCTATAATATATTACGACCGCGAACTTATCTATAATAAATCAACGACTAGACTTACGTAACTACTAAGTACCGATACCGATACCGATACAATGTCGTAGAAATCCATAGAACCTGGAAATCAGTGTAGAGCGTGAACCTAGAAAACTGTCTTAACCAGGCATATTGTGACGACCGTAATCTCGCTGTTCGTGACCTGACGTTTTACAATACTACAACGCTAGAATGCTACAATACTCAAGCCTCTGTCAGAGCTTGACGATGCGTCGATCGTCGATGTTATGAGGACTTGTGTTGTGTACATGTATTGTGTAGAGCGGTACGGTACTTTGTGCATGTGCCGTTATTGTACCTGGAATTAAGCTTTCCGATGAGCCATGTTAATGCAAATACGTATGTGGTAACCGCTATGCCATTTTGACAATAGCATATGCAAGCGTCGTTGGGGCTCACCACCTCGGTTATCGTCGGTTTTAGAGGCCACCCAATTCCCGCTCGTTCTCGAGTCAGCGAGCCCACGCAGTTGGTCAGGTTGGAACTTCAGCCGTCTTGAAGCCCTCCGGTTCTGGAGACCAAAGTTAAAGGCAAGGGCGACGACAAGGCAAAGGCAGAGCAACCGAAAGTCCGGCAGTCAGAATGGCAAGATGAGTGAGTATATGCATGCAAGCGGCATATTCCTAGCGGTCAAGGCTGATATCCCAACATCGGCATAACCTCAGAGCCAACGCGGAAGTTCGAGTGAGGCAAATCTCGATGTATCTCTACCGTGCCGCTCACAGCTACAATTCTACAGGCAGCAAGTCACTGCTGGCCATAGTGTTGGTTACTAATGCTGGCTACTAATGCTGGCTACCAATAATGTAGCGCTTGAAGGTATTCTATAAATCTAACAAGTAACGTAGTCTGTATTTAGAACCTCCGTATCATGCCTCTAATTCTCTGCTGTATTATATTCCCGGTAGTCCTGTGGCTCGCTCCTTCATAGTCAGGGGGTGATGTCAGACAGGTCACGTGATACAGCCGTCTCCGGCGGCTGTGGAGAGTTGGGGTTTCGCCAGGTTCGCGGCCGTCAATTGCCAAATACTACAGACTGCGAGCCCAGAGCTGAGAGCCCGAAATAAGGTCCGCCGTCGATTTTGCATCTCGGGTCCAGGACCAGAGACCTGAGAACGTAATGCTGGGCACTGAGAGCGTGGAGATGCGATTTGCGTTGTCAGTTCCGGCGATTTTGTTGGGTCAATTTTTTGGGCATGCGGCTGAGCCGCATGCCGCACATTTTTATGGTTTTGAGGCATATTATGCGCGCGAGTTTTTAGATACGCCATTGTCGATTTTGCTTGACGCCCGTGAGGCCGGACCGAGTACATTTTTTTTCCTGCTCCACCCCATCATCCGTGTACAAATTGTTTGCAAATTGGTTACAAAACCTGTGTACAAAAACTTGATCTCTCTTCTTTTTCTTTTCCCTTTTCTTTACTTTTGTTATCACGATTTCTGTCTTTCGCTCCTCACACGTTATCTCTATCTCGTGTAGTCGTGCAAGTAGAATACATACCGCTCATATAGCACTGCCGATTGCTCTACGTCATCTCTCTCGGTCCAAGTCAATGTCAACAACTACGCCGCTCGCAGCGGCCTCGGTCGAGGCGGATCCGGCGGCTCTACCGAGCCACTTTATCGGTCTGAACGTGGTCGCGCGTGCGCCCAACTCACGGGTGAAGGACTTCGTGCAGTCGCACGGCGGTCACACAGTTATTACGTCGGTATGTTCAGGTTTTGGTGGCTGTTCAGATTTTCCGGCGGTTCTGGCGGTTTGCTGATAGTTTAGGTGTTGATTGCAAATAACGGTATTGCGGCGGTGAAGGAGATCCGCAGCGTCCGCAAGTGGGCGTACGAGACGTTTGGCGACGAGCGCGCGATCTCGTTCACGGTCATGGCGACTCCCGAAGATCTACAGGCGAACGCGGACTACATCCGGATGGCCGACCAGTACGTCGAAGTGCCGGGGGGCACAAACAACAACAACTACGCCAACGTCGAGCTGATCGTCGATATCGCTGAGCGTATGAACGTCCACGCTGTCTGGGCTGGATGGGGTCACGCTTCGGAAAACCCTCTGCTGCCAGAATCGTTGGCCGCGTCGCCCAAAAAAATTGTGTTTATCGGTCCGCCAGGATCGGCAATGAGATCGCTCGGCGACAAGATCTCGTCCACCATCGTTGCACAGCATGCTAATATCCCCTGCATCCCCTGGTCGGGCACAGGCGTCGACCAGGTCGTCGTAGATCCCAAGACCAATCTGGTCACCGTTGCCGACGATGTCTACGCGAAAGGATGCGTCTACAACGCCAAGCAAGGTCTTGAAAAGGCACGGAGCATAGGATTCCCAGTCATGATCAAGGCCTCGGAAGGTGGTGGTGGTAAGGGTATTCGTAAAGTCGACAGTGAAGCAAACTTCGAGGCCCTCTATTCACAAGTCCTCGGCGAGGTCCCAGGATCGCCTATTTTTGTCATGCAGCTCGCCGGCAACGCTCGCCACCTGGAAGTCCAATTGTTGGCAGATCAGTACGGCAACAACATCTCGCTCTTTGGTCGAGACTGTTCCGTTCAGCGAAGACACCAGAAGATCATCGAAGAAGCGCCCGTGACCGTTGCCAATTCGGCGACGTTCAATGCTATGGAGAAGGCCGCTGTCCGGCTCGGCAGACTCGTCGGATATGTCTCCGCCGGAACTGTTGAATATCTTTACTCGCATCAAGAAGATAAGTTCTACTTCCTTGAGCTCAACCCTCGTCTTCAGGTCGAGCACCCTACCACTGAGATGGTTACAGGTGTCAATTTACCTGCCGCCCAGCTGCAAATCGCTATGGGTCTTTCTCTCCACAGAATCCGAGACATCAGACTGTTCTACGGTGTCGATCCACACACGACTACCGAGATCGACTTTGATTTCTCCAACGAGAGCTCCCTGTCCACGCAAAGACGTCCAGTCCCGAAAGGCCACACCACCGCCTGTAGAATCACGTCAGAAGATCCCGGCGAGGGATTCAAGCCTTCGTCTGGAACTATGCACGAGCTCAACTTTAGATCCAGTTCTAATGTATGGGGTTACTTCTCTGTCGGTAACCAGGGTGGAATTCATTCCTTCTCAGACTCTCAATTTGGTCACATCTTTGCATTTGGAGAAAATCGAAGTGCCAGTCGAAAGCATATGGTCGTTGCTCTCAAGGAACTTTCTATCCGTGGTGATTTCAGAACGACCATCGAATATCTCATCAAGCTCCTGGAAACTCCTGATTTCGAAGAGAACAAAATCACGACTGGTTGGCTGGACGAGCTGATTTCCAACAAGCTCACCGCAGAACGTCCCGATCCTCTCGTCGCCGTGGTCTGCGGAGCTGCGACTAAGGCACATCTTGCCAGTGAGTCCTATCTGCGAGAATACAAGATTTCGCTCGAGAAGGGTCAAGTATCTTCAAAAGACATCTTGAAGTCTATTTTCCCGGTTGACTTCATCTATGAAGGCTACAGATATAAATTTACAGTCACAAGATCTAGTCTTGATCTCTATCAGATTTTCATCAATGGATCGAAATGTGCTGTGGGAATTAGAAACCTCAGTGATGGTGGGCTTTTGGTGCTATTGGCCGGAAAGTCGCACAACGTGTATTGGAAAGACGAAGTTGGAACAACTCGTCTTAGTGTTGATGCCAAGACTTGCCTGTTGGAGCAGGAAAGCGACCCTACACAACTGCGCACACCGTCCCCTGGTAAGCTGGTCAAGTTCTTGGTTGAGAACGGCGAGCATGTGAAAGCTGGCCAGCCATTTGCCGAAGTCGAAGTCATGAAAATGTATATGCCCCTGATTGCCCTAGAGGACGGTATTGTGCAATTGATCAAGCAGCCTGGAGCGACACTGGATGCTGGTGATATTCTTGGTATACTAGCTCTTGATGATCCATCACGTGTCAAGCACGCGAAACCATTTGAGGGCCAGCTTCCAGAGTTTGGTGATCCTCAGGTCGTTGGTAATAAGCCTGCACAGCAATATACTGTTTTGTTAGGCACACTCAAGAATATTTTGGCTGGTTTTGATAATCACGTCCTCATGGCTTCCTCTCTCAACGATCTTATTAAGGTTCTTAGAGATCATGAACTTCCATACGGCGAATGGAATGCTCAGTTTTCAGCTCTTCACAGTCGTATTCCGCAAAAGCTTGGCAGCTCTCTAGGTAACATAGTCGAGCGTGCACGTGCAAAGAAATCAGAGTTCCCTGCTAAGCAAATCTTGCGAACCATTCAAAGATTTGCGGAAGACAATGTTCAACCTCAAGATCAGGGTGTCTTCATGCAACAGGTTGAACCTCTCAATCAGATCGCAATCAGATACGAGAACGGCTTGAAAGCACACGAGTTTCGTGTCTTCAAGGAACTATTGGAGGAATATCTCAACGTTGAGACTCTCTTTTCGGTATTCATTTTTTGAAATCTTATTATTTGAATTCTTGTCTGATTTATATAAATAGGGCTCCACAATCAATGAAGATGATGTCATCTTACGTCTTCGTGACGAGTACAAGGATAATATTGCGAAGGTTGTTTCAATAGTGTTCTCACATAGCCGCGTTGGTGCCAAGAATAATCTAATTTTGGCTATGCTAAATATTTTCCAAGCCGGAAATCCAGATATTGGTGACGTCGCCAAATATCTCCGACCTACGCTGAGGCAATTTACTGAGTTGGAGTCTCGAGCCACCGCCATTGTTGCGGTTAAGGCTCGTGAACTGCTTATACAATGCGCACTTCCATCGCTAGAAGAGCGCGCTGGCCAGCTGGAGCATATTCTACGTTCAGCAGTTGTCGGATCTCGATATGGTGATATCAACTTCCGGCACCGCAATCCCAGCCTCGATACTCTCAAAGAGGTCATAGATTCTCAATTCACTGTATTTGATGTTTTGCCTCAATTTTTCTCGCATCCTGATGTTTACGTCATATTTGCTGCTTTAGAGGTCTATATTCGCCGGTCATATCGTGCTTACTCAATCTTTGGCGTTGAATATCATCAAGAGCCTGATGAGGTTCCCCTTGTTACCTTTAACTTCTCTCTGCAGCCAATCGGCAACCCAGCCTACAGCGCTGCTGGTCAAAGATCATTGGCAATGGGTAGCAGGTCGGGTACATCAAGTCCTACAAGTATTTTTGGCGACACTCAACGTGCTGTTTCAGTTTCGGATCTTACATATATGATCGGCAAATCAGACTCAGAGCCTAAGCGAATGGGTCTTGTTGTACCTGTGGCTGAAATTGAAGACATCGATGAAGCGTTGACCCGTGGACTCGATTTCCTTCCTCGCAGAGGTTCCGGAGGACTCAGCTTTACAGTTGTCTCCGACTTGGAGTCCAAGCGTAAGCCACAACCTAATAATAAACTTCCTAGCTTGAGCAATATCTGCAGTATTGTCATTGGTGATACCAATAAAGACGATAGTGTAACTTTGGCGCACATAAAGTCTGTAGTTGAAGATCTTAAGGAAGAATTTCTAGCACGATCTATAAGACGTGTCACTTTCATGTGTGGTAGAAAAGATGCTTCATACCCTGGCTACTTTACTTTCCGTGGGCCTGACTACGTTGAAGACGAGAGTATTCGACACATTGAGCCGGCTTTAGCATTCCAGCTTGAACTTGGACGATTATCTAACTTTAACGTCAAACCAATCTTCACTGATAATAGAAATATTCACGTTTATCAGGCTATTGGCAAGGATGTACCCAGCGATAAGAGATTCTTTATTCGGGGTATTGTTCGTCCTGGTCGTCTGAGAGATGAGATCCCAACTTCTGAGTATCTAATTTCCGAGACTGATAGACTCATTACCGATATTCTTGATGCGCTAGAGGTCATTGGACCTAGTAACTCGGATATGAATCATATTTTCATCAATTTCTCCCCCATTTTCCCTCTTGTTCCAGAGGAAGTTGAAGCTGCCTTCGGTGGATTTTTAGATCGATTTGGACGAAGATTGTGGCGTCTCCGAGTTACTGGAGCCGAAATTCGTATCATGTGCACAGATCCCGAGACTGGCCTCCCCTTACCTATCCGTGCCATCATTACCAACGTTTCAGGATACGTTGTTCAAAGTGAGTTGTACACTGAGATTAAAAATGATAAAGATGAGTGGGTGTTTAAATCTCTTGGACCGACTGGTACGATGCACCTCAGACCAATCACAACTCCATATCCTACCAAGGAGTGGCTTCAGCCCAAGCGATACAAAGCTCATCTCATGGGTACTACATATGCATACGATTTCCCCGATCTTTTCAGCCAAGCAATTCGCGCATCGTGGCAAAAAGCTGGCAAGAAGGCCCCCAAGAAAATTTTGTCTCATAAAGAACTGATTATGGATGAAAATGGAGAGCTTTCGCCGGTTGCACGTGAGCCCGGAGCAAATAACTGCGGTATGGTAGCTTGGCTATTGACTGCTATCACACCAGAATGCCCGTCTGGTCGTCAATTTGTCGTCGTTGCAAATGATATTACTTTCAATATTGGTTCGTTTGGTCCTCAAGAGGACATGTTCTTCTATAAGGTCACTGAGCTCGCGCGAAAGCTTGGTGTTCCGAGGATCTATCTTTCAGCCAACTCAGGAGCAAGAATAGGTGTGGCCGACGAATTGATTCCGCTGTTTAATGTAGCATGGAGCGATCCTGAAAATCCTGATAAGGGATTTAAATATTTATATCTCACATCTTCGGCCTATAAAGGCCTTCCCGATGTGGATTCTAAGGTGCTCACTGAAAAGATCGTTGAAGATGGGGAGGAAAGATATAAGATCACCACAATCGTTGGTGCAGAAGACGGTCTTGGCGTTGAATGTCTCCGTGGTTCAGGCTTAATCGCTGGTGTTACATCAAGGGCATACAAAGATATTTTCACGATAACATTGGTCACTTGTCGATCCGTCGGTATTGGCGCATATCTTGTTCGATTGGGACAACGTGCCATTCAGATCGAGGGACAACCTATTGTAAGTGCATCATACTGTTTTAGTAAATTTTGTTTTTTTGCTAACCGTTCTAGATTTTGACTGGTGCTCCTGCTATCAACAAGCTTCTTGGGAGAGAAGTCTATACGTCCAACTTGCAGCTTGGTGGCACACAGATTATGTACAAGAATGGTGTGTCTCATCTCACAGCTAATGATGATCTTGCGGGTGTGCAGAAAATCATGGAGTGGATGTCTTATGTTCCTGCAAAGAGAGGTGGTTTGCTCCCTGTGTACCCTTCGGTCGACGTGTGGGACCGAGATGTTGAATATTATCCTCCGAAACAGCAGCCTTATGATGTCAGATGGTTGATTGCTGGAAGAGAGTCCGGAGATGGTTTCGAGCATGGATTCTTTGATAGAGGCTCTTTCCAGGAAACTCTTTCCGGATGGGCAAGAAACGTCGTCGTTGGAAGAGCTAGATTGGGTGGTATCCCGATGGGTGTTATTGGAGTTGAGGTCAGATCCGTTGAGAATATTACTCCAGCTGATCCAGCTAATCCAGACTCGACGGAGGTAATGGTGCAGGAGGCTGGACAAGTTTGGTACCCTAACTCTGCATTTAAGACAGCGCAAGCAATAAACGATTTTAATCATGGTGAGGAGTTGCCATTAATGATTTTGGCGAACTGGCGTGGTTTCAGCGGTGGTCAACGAGATATGTACATGGAGGTTCTAAAGTACGGCTCGTTCATTGTTGATGCCTTAGTGGACTACAAGAAACCTGTTTTCGTTTATATTCCTCCTCACGCTGAGCTAAGAGGAGGGTCGTGGGTGGTAATTGATCCAACAATCAATCCTGAAGTGATGGAAATGTATGCTGATGTCGATTCACGTGCTGGTGTTCTTGAGCCAGAAGGAATGGTTGGCCTCAAATTTCGTCGAGAGAAGTTGCTCAGCACGATGGCGCGTCTTGATCCAGAATACAGTGATATTAAGCGTCAGCTTGCGTCACCTGATATTTCTGCCGATGTTGCTTCAGAGCTAAAGGTGAAGCTGTCTGCTCGCGAGAATATATTGATGCCTGTTTACAGACAAATTTCTCTGCACTTTGCAGATCTTCACGATCGAGCAGGTCGCATGAAGGCAAAGGGTGCCATAACCGATGCATTGGAATGGCGCAATTCGCGACGATTCTTTTTCTGGAGACTGCAACGGCGTTTGTTTGAAGTTGCCTTCTTGGAAAAATTAAAGAATGAACTACCTTTGAGTACCCGTGCGGAGCGAGATGCAAAGTTGCAAGTATTCCTTGGCAGCGAAGTTACTGGTGACCGAGATGTTGTTGAGAAGTTCCAGAAGCTATAAACGTAAATATTTTGAAACTTTTTGAGGCCACAAATAGCCGCGTCATGAACAGCTTGGAAGACAAGACAAAGATGTATATTGTATTTTGGAGTATATACAACTAGAATAAACGATGCCTAACCATTGGCTCCCATTTTAATATATATTAAGACTTTTATAAATGACGAATAGCGATTTAATAAATTTGAATTCTCAGCCTACTAAGAGGCAATAGTCTCAATTAGCGAATTATTTTGATTATCACACACAGGCAAAACAAGCAAACCAGCAACTCCTTTTCGTGACCAACCATGGTCCAAATAGTGCAATAATGTACAAATCAATACTCATAGAAAAAATAGGATACAGGACAACAAACACCAACTACAAAGAATATAAAAATTCTGATGTTTCGAAATGCATTTATCGAAATCGACTGTCTTCTGTCTATGATTTCTCAAATTCATGCCATGCTCTTCGCCCTCAGAGTACCTGAGTTTCAAGTGCAAACTTGACTTTCTTTGGTGCTCCCGCGTTCCGGTTCTGTTCGACGAGCTTAGGAATCCGTGACCGCGGTTGCTTACTCAGATTATCCGCTTCATCTAGAAATTCCTTTGCTGGAAAGTAATTATCGACGTCTGCTGAAACCGCCGATTGCAAAGGACTTCCAATCTCTACAGGTTCATACTGGTCATTTTCCCAGTCAAATGCTCTTTTGTCTTGCTCAGCTATCACATCTCCGTAGTTGCCATCCTCGATCTCACTCATCACTGCTTGTAACTGCATGTCTTCTGCCACGAACATTGCATCTCCGTTTGCATCGTAATATTCTGCTTCTTCTAGCTGCTCTTTCCACAAATTCTCTTGCTGGATATCTTCATCTTCATCTTCTTCCAGAATTGTAGGAGGTCTGGAGGAACGATGCATGATCGAAGCGCTATTTGACTGCTTTGTGGTTGGCGGAATCGAGATCCTTAACGAGGGCTTGTCAACGGTGATCGGAGCTGTAATAACGCCGGCTACAGAGGAAAGCGATGTAGAAGAAGTTGGCGGCAGAAACGACGACGACACAGGATGACGTATCGGTTGACGCGATTGTACTTGTTTTCGTCTCATCGGCAGCACATTCAGTTTCTCTTTGTTGGTTCTGGAATTGTCTAGACTTTGCTTTCCGACTAGCATATGAGAAGAAGGATAATAGGAAGTTACTGTAGGTGGCAGACTGTTGCGAAGATTCGATTTCCGGGCATTCAAATGAACCTCGTGATTCCGGAGGTAAATGTCTGCCTCTTTCGCATAACGGGGTTTCTTTGCCTTCGAAACAGGACGAACCTTTTCGTCAGCCAGGCCCAAGAGTGCTTCTACTATTTTATATGTAAGCGCCACGCATACTCCAGCGATGATGCCTATGGCCGCGCCAGTGAAAACGAAGAAGTACAATGCACCAATAGAATTAACTAGAAACCGCGGTAACAAGACCGCGGTAAAGACGGTTTTGAAGAACAAAAAGATTGAGCTCACTGGCCAAAATAACAACGAAATCGCAGAAAATGCAAACCGGACAGGATAGATAACGGGCGCCTTGAAGACCGAGATCACTAAGGAAGGTACTGCCATTGTCACAGATCCAGGCCTCAAATGCGCGCAGAAATTTCGTGTGTTTGGCTCTTTAAAAGGTACCAGATCAAACGAAATTTGCGTTCTCTTGATTATTGACTGGAGTAGATCTGCAGCTGAATTCCGAAAGTTGTTTGTTAATAATGGCGTTGATTATTGCGGGGTGATTAACTGGACACAAGTCCGACCTGTTCGTTTGTTACCCGTTCTACACAACCTCGTGGTCCAGTTGTGAACAGCTTTCGAAGAACTTAGAAAATCCAAATGAATTTTAGATATTTGATAACAAAGATTCGGTAGTAATCACCATGCGGTTATTATCATTTCGGTCAGCTGGTAAGATTACGTGCTCCCAGCTCGCTTTTATCTACATAATGTGCTCAGCTGCAGATCACCTCAATAAAACTTTGGCGAATGCTGTCTAGAGCATTAGCCTGGTCTGCTCCAGTTCGCCCCAACCTGAGCATTGTATTCTATTCGTCCTTGAAGATGCTAGATCACATTGTCTGTTCAGAGAGGTATTTTTGAGACGTATTCTCTTCGAAGAAGCTCACTGTCCCCGCCCGGCTTTTTTTTCCCCCGCATCACTCTCTGTATACTTGCAAAGGGCTCTTTCAGCTCTAGCTGCACTTATTGTAGATCCTATTGTAGATCCTATTGGTAGACTCAAAAGCTATACCTGCCTAGACAACATATACGAACTAATATCGCTAAGGGACTCACAGACACCCTTGTGGTTCGGGCATGTCGCTGAGAGAACTCTTCTTATTGATGCCAATTTACGGCAAGACTTATATTTATAATAACTGTTTATTGTGAACCATGGTCGGTGCGGTCACGAGAGGCCCAGAGACGGGGTCGTAAAAGGCTCAATAAGACAAAAATACCAATCTGACAAAATCCTTTCTTCACCGGATTCCTCCAATCTCGATGATCTACAGGTTTCATTCTCTATGCTCTCAGGCCTCAAACATACACATGATTCATATTTTATTGTAGAGCTATTTTTTCAAACTCCAAAGAAAGCTAAGTTTACGCCATCGTGACTGTATGGTCTTTAGTATGTCGATTGCTAGATCTTGGCCTGCCAAATGAGTTTAACGCTTACACTACGCTTCGTCTAACTTTTACCGGTGATTACTACCTATATTCTATAAAGAACAAAAAAATTGGGCAAGAATTTATGACTGTTGCCCACAGCTGTTCAAAATGGCTTATTCACAGAAATAGCCTGGTGACGATATGTAGGCCGGGCAATTCGTAGAATCTCGCTCTCTTGTTCGGATCCTGCCAAATGTGACCCGAATGCCGAGTTCGACGCAGGAACAACGGACTTAGTCCGAAAATTGTGACTCACATATTGAAAACCAACAACCCAGCTCTAATGCAAAATTGACGGTCCGCCACGCTTACGCCTGCAGCCATCACCACTTTTGCCTCATTCAAATACCATCTCGTTCAAAGGCCATCATGGGTAACTCCACCTCGCAGGAACGCCATCCTTCGCAAGATTCCACATCGACACAATCGTCCTTGGTTGTCGACGATGCCTCCAGCAATCTTTCGTCTGAGGTTCAGGAACATCGTGAACATCATAAGAGCCAGGAAATACAATCACAAGGAGCACAAGCGCAAGCTCGCGCTACTGCACACCGTATAAACTCTGTTCGCTCGATGATGAAAGTGCTCTCTTCAGAATCACTAGATTATCAGCCTACTGCTCAGCATTTTGAGTCGTCGTCTGTCGATTTTTTGAAAGAAGATGACGAAGAAGACGATGACGGTGATGCGGATGGAGCCGAGAACAATGGAAAGAAACGCATCTCACACCTTAATCAGATGGATGGAGACATTGGTGACGATTTTCAGAAACTGAACGTTCGTGAAACAATAGAGAGGGAACAGCAGTTGATAGAGCAGCAACAACAGCAACAGCAACAAGGAAATAATGTTGACACAGCAAACGGAAAGCCGGTGTCAAAGATGCTGTCCGGAGAAGAGATTGATTTTAAATATGGTGTTGCAAAAGGTAAGTTTATAGCTGAACGAGAGCTCTTTCGAACTAGTGACAATGCTAATTCAATCCTCAGAACAAACAGTGCCTACGTTGATTAGCTGGGTACATGGTGGTAAGAAGGTCTATGTAACTGGAACTTTCACTGGTTGGCGAAAAATGATTAAACTTTCACGAAGGTATATTTTATTCTCACGTCTTTGAAACAATTTGTCCTATTGGCTATGACGCAAATGCTTATTAGGATAGTGGTGACGAGTTCTCGGTTATATTGAATTTGCCGCCTGGAACACATCGAATCAGATTCGTAGTCGACAATGAGCTGCGATGTTCAGATATGCTGCCTACAGCGACAGATTCAATGGGCAATTTGGTGAATTATATTGAGGTTTTTCCCGATGACTTGCCGCAACTCGAGCGCGAGAACCAGATGGAAGAAGATAAATATGACGAAGAGGATAGCCAGGTAGCCCCGCTCGAATACACGAGTGAGATTCCTGAAATTTTCACCAATCCCGAAGTCACTGATAGATACATATCCGAAGAATATCCTGCACCGCCTTTTCTCCCTCCACATCTAGAGACTGTCATTCTTAATACGAACTGGACAGAGAAAGATGACAGCAGTGTGCTCCCGATTCCAAATCATGTGGTTCTCAACCATCTGGCTACAACAAGCATAAAGCATAATGTTTTAGCTGTCGCCAGCGTCAGCAGATATTCGAGAAAATATGTGACACAGGTCTTGTATGCACCGTTATAAATATCTTTTTGGGTAGAATTCACAATCAAGGCAAACATTTAGAAGCAAACAGAGAATGAAGAGCGAAAGAAAAGTGGGGCAAGTGTAACTTGAACTGGAATTGGTGGTTTTGTTTGCATTGTATATGGAATTTTACGGTAATATCTCAGTTGTTTCTTCCTTTCCTTTTCTTATCTTTGTCGAAATTCTTTTCGTTTGTGATGTTTGTTATAGAGCTTTGCTATGTAAATAAATATACATTAAATATATACAGATTTTCTGTAGTCCATATGCTACATTATGCTACATTAAAAACAGGTCTACGATGCAACTTTGCTAATTTCTTATTTCATCCTTTTTGAAGGACGATCAGATGCTACAGCCGATCTTCGCTTTTTTATAGGAGTGATTTTCCAATTCTTCACACTGTTCAGGGCCTTCGTAAGGATGCGTTTTTCCGAAAGTCTGACCTCAATTGCAGATTTTACAGACAAAGTTATCGACTCATCCAGATACAGATTCTCGTCCGTGACGATATCAGTATTGTATCCGTTCATCTTCTGCTTGAGAATCTCAACCCACAGCTCTTGCTGCTCTTCAGTCTTGAAAACTTTACGAGACACTGTCGGCAGATACGCAATTCCCTCCTTTTTCAGTGCACGAAACTCTGGCGGTGAAAGGGTCATCACGTAGGTCAGCATAAGCGCCTCTGTGGGAATCGACGGTGCATCTCCTGGAATCTGTATGGTGTTCTCAAGAATGTCATCTCCGTCCTCTCCTTCGTCGACTTCAATCAGATAATCTATTCGCTTTTTCTTGTTGACTTCATTCAGATGACGAGCTGCCACATCGAGAATAAGCTCAATGCTGATCTCAGCAAGGTCGTTTGAGACTCGACCAAACCGAACATAGCCATATCGGCGCAAAAGATCAGAATTCGGAAGTTCCCCATACGTATTGTACACCTGGCCTCCAGCGGGTATAGCAGATATTGATTTCATTTCAAGATCTGTGGAAGTATAGAATAATTTGGCCTAAAAGTATACTATTAGGTCACCAAAAATACTTAAAGAAATTAGGTAATTAACATACGTTGCAAAGATCTGAATCACCATTCAGCATATCCGCCAGTGGCACCATCGCTTTGAAGAACTTCTGATCCTCGTCGTCATCGCTGTCGCTCAGATCATCAGTTTTTTCTTCTGGATCCTCGCCGTCTATTTCCATGTGCATATTGTCACCATTATCGTCGGATTCTTCATTAGCCGACTCATCGTCATGTACCTCGTTGATATCTTCGGAGTCTGAAGAGGGATTCTTCTGGACGTCAAAGCTATATGAGAGCACTAATGATCCCATGCGATGATATGCCTCTATCGATGTATCTACTCGTTTAAACACCTCCGGATGATTCTATTTATGACATTGTCAGATCTCAGTCTTCTTCGAATTGGTGGACCATACCTTTATAATTGGAAGAACCACGTCTTTGTAAGTTTCCTCGGCATCCTCTTTCCCAATTTTGTCGAACACTGTAGTACCTTTCAACTCGTTCAACTCCTCGGCCGGCCAAAACATTGGTGTCGTGAATTTCTTAGGTAGAATGTCTAGCTTTCTTTAGCAATTCTCTCATTCTCTATTTGTAACTTGAAGAACGCATTTCTTACCAAAATACGGCTTCCATCTGGAGTTTTCTGCAGATTCTGCAAGCATGGTCACAATAATCCCAATCCATGGATCCAGCTGTTTTATCTCGGGAATTTTCTCTTCGATCCCAGAGTTCTCAACCGTCAATAGCGCAGATCGAGGAATGGAGAATAGTAGTTCGTCTTCCTCAATGTCTGCCTTGGCGACGACCGCTCGACCTTGGTTTTCCGATCTCAAATCAGCCAAAGCGATCTTGGCCGACACTTGAAATCCAGGTACCAAGGAAAGCCAAGACATGAAAGCCATCGACAGGCGTTCAAACTCGGCTGGGGAAGAGTCCATAAGAACACGAGTGTTATATTTCTTATTAAAAACTGTCCGAAAGATCTCAGCTATTAAACAAAATTTTTCTTATCCTGTTTTAAATTTTTTTGGTCTTTAGAGTTTTGAATATCTTGTAAATTTGGCGTTATCGCTTATTGTTAAGTACAATTTTGGTTGTGACGTTTCTACGAGGCTAAACTCATAGCGAAATCGATGGCTTATAGACCTCATCGCATCACTCACCACCACCACCTGAATTGAGCCTGTTTCCTTGTTTGGTCGAGCCTTTGATTATCCACTCATACTGCCCATCAAATACCGGCTAATAAGGCATTGAAATCATGTCTGGGCCGAATACGATTCATGTGTCAACGGCAGAGGCAATGATGCGGGAGCGTCATACGTTTATGGTTTTCGACGGATTTCGTCAAACACCTGACACGTTGCAATTGTCCAAGGAAAAATTAGAGCTGATTAAGGTTCCTGGGGCAAGGCAGGATAGAGGAGTATACTCAAAGTCTTTGCTGCATCACAAGGTATAGCTATTTCTGTCTGCTGGTAATAATCTTCGTTGAAGTTGCTAATGGCTCGCCAGGATCTGCTGCCCGGCGTCGATATCATACGAGTAGAGGTAAACTCGAAAGAGCATTATCTGCATGTACCGCCTTTCAATCGAGTTACACCTCGAGGAATTCATGTTTGGGTCGTTCCGAACGTAGATGTTGACTGGTAACGTCACTCGTCTTGATAAATTTCTATGTCAATGCGGAACTAACAGAGTGCTAGGTCTGAGATCTGCAGTTTTGTCACAGAGAAGGTCAATAAGAATATCCGGTGCAATGGCAAGCGATCTTTTGTTGAATTGCCGTTTGGATATTATCTGCAGTCTGAGAAGACTGATAGTCCGGAGTTGCTAGCACATGTTACAGAAACCTACTGCAAGGATGAAAAATGCCGCCAAAAAGTCAGATCATTGAAGACAGCAGACTACTTGTCGATGACACTCGATTCTCTGATTGACGACAAAAAATTTCAGGATAAACTAGTAGCAGAGGCCTATTGGTCGTGGGAAGAATGGTCATTAACCATTGACTCCGGCACTGCAGAGCATAGAACTGAAGTAGGACTTCTGGGTCAGCTAGCTGACGAAGGAAGTGGGGACATGACTTTAGGCGGCATTCTGGCAGTTGTAGGAGAGAATGAGCAGTTTGTCCCTACTCTGTTTGATTTTACTCCACGACACCGGCATCTGAAGAACCCTGCAATTTACTTTCCCGAATTTCGTAAGCCGTACGGTCTACATCCTAAGCATGTGACAAGGATAATTGGGTATTTAAGTCCTCCTGTTATCTCAGCATATAATCACTATTCTTCCTTCGATGATACTACTATTGAAGGTTCGGAGTCCGAAGGAGAAGCGGCTCCGACAGTCAAACAACAATGCACTCTGAACGCGTATTTTACGCTGCCCAACTTTCTATTTGTTGACAAGTATCAGATTTCAGATTTGGCTGATGCAAAGTCTGGAGGAGTCAACAAAGTCTTGGGCATCTGGGGAGAAACAGACCTCGAAGAGCCGGTGTGGAACGTGGATGGTTGGGGCAGTGTGATGCTATTGGAGCTGCTACCCAAGTCGACGATCCCACTGACGATGAAGCTGAAGCCCGGAATGGGATATATGGAGCTGGAAATTCCAATGCACTCTCGGTATGAAGTACCAGACTGGAATACTTCGTCAATTGAACACGAGATTGCGTGGCCGTTGCTATTTTGGGCCTGCCCAGGGTCGGCTTCGGAGGACGACCTTACTAAGAGTCCTTTCGACTCTAGTCTAGTTGGGCACGAGAAGTTTTTCCCCGATGGAACTACATTTCACTATATGCTACCTAACTTGACCGTCTCAAGTGCTGAGAACAGGACTACGTTAACAACCGAGTTGATCATTCCTGTTGTGCCATTGGATGCTTACAAATGGGTTCAACCAATCACGGTCCTAGTGATTGTTTCAGGCTGTCTTTGGATCTTCTATAAAACATGCCGAGCATTCTGGCGTGATGGTGGGATCACCAAGGCTAAAATAAGATCAAGTGCAGAAAAGGAAAAGAAGACGACGGAGAAAGACAAGAAAATGGCGGTAAAGGATTCACAGGAAAAGCCGAAGGCGAAGTTTGAAAAGATCACAAAGGACGAGTAGAATTTATATATCGAGTAGACAATTAAGAGAATCAACTTCTTGTTCTAGTCACTTTTTCGTAGAATTTGATGTCTCGGTGACAGCAACAGATCTAATAAACTGGTTAGAGTCGGCGTCCGATATAATTTTATTGTTAGGCAACCGAATATGCATGAAACTTGTGGTCTCTCGTTGGGAGGATCGACGTCAACCTACATTGTATCTGTGACACGGTTGCTGCTCTACTCTTCGAAGTCCCAGATGCTCACGACATCAATCATACATTCATTCATCTAACTCGCTTTCCCTATTTCTTTTAGTATAGTCAAAATGAACACATCCGGAACATTCTCTCGTCTGTTCACAACTGCCCGTTTATCGCCTTACTCGCGGCAATTGTTCATGCGACGGCCTTTTTGCATTACTTCCCTTGCCGAATCTCGTCGATCGTTTCTCTCGGTCAGGCCACGTTCAATACCACAACCACGCACGTCGAGAGGTAGTGCATATCTAGCTGCATTATTTGCTGCAGGATTTTCAGGAGGTAGCCTCCTGTATAGGCAGCCGGTTCAATGCGATGCAGGTTTTGCAGTCCCTGCTCGAGTAGAAGGTAGCAGCCACAGCTATAAAACTACTACCGGCGGAACGAGTGAGCAGCGAACGGTAACAATTGACTATCGCCAGCTGTCAATTGGTAGCTTTTTGGGTATCTTTGTAGGATTTGTAATTGGCAAGCTTAGCAAAGTGCTTGTGTTTGTGGCAGGCAGCGGATTCTTATTCTTGCAGGCGAGTCTTTGTTGAGTTTGGCCGTCAAGATAATTTGTTGATAGTTTCATAGATTTGGCTGACTATTTTACAGTTCCTTCAGAGCAGAGGTGTAATCTCGGTTCCCTATACTCAATTATACGGATGGGCAAAGAAGAAATTGGGTGATAGAGACTATATTCTTGAGAACATGTCGTTCAAGATCGCCTTCGCAAGCGCTATGATGGTTGCTGCTGCCAACGCCTAGTCATTACGCACAGTTTTGCGAGTACACTTGCTACATTTTAGACATGAATGATTATTCAATTTCTAATCGAAACGTTTCTTGTAAAATTTCCTGAATATATTATATTATGTACAGTATTTGTCTTCTGACACCACCCACGATCATCTTCTACGAGTTGACCCGAACCCGCTAGTTGTTCTAACTACAGAGTGGCGATGGCCAACATCATCGTCGTCATACAATCCGCCTCCTCGAGCCATAGGCGTCCTCATAGTAGCCGGTCTTGTATATCCTGCGTCAGGACTGTAGTAGCTCCTTTCTCTGGCAGACCTTCTCCCACTAAATTGATTATATGCGCTTGTAGCTAACGCACCAGCACCGAGTCCAGTCCAAAAGCCCGGCCGCCACTGTTCACGCTGTCTTGCCTGCTGCGGCGAAAAATTCTTCGATTCGTAGGGTGAATAAGGTGGCGGAGCACCACCACCACCGCCACCGCTACCCCCATCACCACCTCCGCCACCACCATTGAAGAAGTCCCAGAAGCCTCCGCGTCTGACCGGACGACGGTTATCAAAAGATGGCTGAGAGGCTGCAGTGAACCATTTGATGGCAATGAAGATCACGGCAATGACCACTAGGAAAACGATCAAACCAGACCAGTCAAATTTGTCGTCGTCGTCGTCGTCATAGCGAGAGTGCATTGTCGCTCCTGAGAACGGTTTCCTCCATGACTTGCCGTATTTCTCCTGGCCAGCTTCTGTCAGCTGTAGAGTATACTCTACTCCACAAGAGCCGCGTAACACGTATGGATCATCTGGGTAGCCATAGCCTTCACATAATACGTCCGTTTTACCAAGGCGAAAATAGCCTGGGAGGTCTGCCTCACAGCGCCACTCGACGTCGCCGGTTGCACCGGCGCCTATACCCATATTGTAGCACTGCATGGTCTCTACGGTGTAGAGACCCTTTGCGTCACCCCCGACACATTTAAGCTGTGGAATAGACGGTACGCGGCGTGAAGAGGTGCGCTTGTCCGAGTGGGTGGTCAACGCCTGCACTTTGGAGAGCAGGACCTTTTGAGATGCCAGCGCGGACACTGACGAGATCAACGCCGCAAATACAACCACCAGGAGAAGCAGCGTCGGCGGGACATTGTTCTTGTTCTGGGTTTTTAAGACTATCATAGCAGTCGGGTATACACTAGATTTGTACGGTCATAGAAGCGGTTTGGAGTCTGAACACGCGTATTTATTAGATCCATCTCACGTGAACAATCCAGAAGAGGCCAGATAACCCACTCAATTTTAAGTTTACGTAGAGTAATCTGTGGATTTTACTAGAAAGCCCGTCCATCTGTTCTTCGATGAGCCAAATAGTGGACTCGACTCTGGTGCGGCAGCCAATATTGTGAGATTGTGGCGGAAGCAGGTAGAAGTCCTGTCTGGTAGAAGTCCTATTTTGTGCATCAACCATCCACCCGGTAGTTCTGTGAACACGTTGAACGAACTACTTCTGCGCAAACCTGGCCCTGCGTTGCGTATTTTGCAGAGTTGTACCGAACTTGCAGACCTCTTACAATGATGGGCTATCGCGAGAGCCACGGCTTACAGAATTTCTCTTCTGCGAGCCCGGCTGAATTGATGCTCCATTGTATTAACGATCGCCTCAAAACAGACCAACGCAAACGCATGAATCCCAAATCTTAGTTGCGTCGCAAATCCCTAGCAGAGAATAAGCACTTGCAATACTTGCAATACTTGCAAGCAGCTGCGCTAGACATGGCATGTCATGCCCAACCATGTCTAGTCTACGGGAGCATGCGTTTTCGTAGGTATCAAGCTAGCGTTGTAGCGGCTCACTAGCACTTCACAGTATATGGCGGTGAAAATTCATGTTTTCACGCTTCACATTTTCACTGGCCTTGCATTCCTGTTTTACAAGGTAAAATAACCACCTCTATTGGTCTGCAGATCACCAGTTTGCCGTTTGCATGGTCTGCCGTTTTATGATGCTCCTTGCCCCCCATCTCTGACGACTCAATGACTCTGATTTATGTCTTGCATTCCGCGAAATCTTCGAAACACCATTGTCTAGTGCCAAAATGCCCGAGACATTTCTGAGTTGCGTTCACAACAGAAGCGATTGTTGCGGAAGTACGATATGCTCTTGTTGCTGCCCTTGTTGCTGTATCTTGGATTTCGCAGCATGGGACAGACCCGTCGGCTCCTTGCAGCTGAATTCTCGGCATGGGGGGGCGCAAAGGGGAGCCTGGATGATATTGAGTTACTGTATATGAGGTTTAGTCAGATGATCGCCTGTTTCGATCTTAATGCTCTGAAGGCGGGCTTGCTTGCTTGTGCATGCTCCACTTTTGTCTGCGGTATCTCCCTTTTTGTTATTTGCGGTTTCATTCTTTGGCGTGCCTGTGCCCCTTGAACGAGCTTTTGGCTTTTAAGCTTTTGGCTTTTGGCTTTTGGCTTTTGGCTTTTGGCTTTTGGCTTTTGGGCTTTGGCTTTGGCTTTTGAGCTTTGGGCTGTCAGAGCTAGACCTGGCTTCTAGAGGTCCACAGCTCTTCTTCCACAGCGATCCTGAATTGACGGACTTACACTGTGGTACTCTTGCGCCATTGCGCGATTCACGATCTAGTTAAGCTATTCTGGCCACTTTCGCACAAGCAAACAGTAGATTGCGCGACTCAGGAGTTCATCTAGTTTACCTCCTCCAGTCGCCATACGCGAGATCGTCCGTTGCCCAAGCAGGAGAGAGATGGCGTCCCAGTAATGCAAGTGGTGAGGTCGGCTGACCTCATCGGCCGACGCTGGCTGCCGATCTGTCTACCATTGTCGTCTGCCAGATCGGCGACGAGCTTTTGGCGAATTCGAATGTCTGCTTTCTGCTGTTCTGACCAGACAAAACATTCACTCGTCCAGTCATTGACTATTCAGTCGTTGGCGTGGTCTTGGCATGTGGGAGGTGCCTTGTGTTCACTCTTGTGATCATATATCAGACAGTTATATTTATCCTAAAGCTACGCCAACGTTGACATGTCAACGAAGTGGTCACAGGCTGCCGCGATTAATATTGAAAAGAAAAAGATTGGCAGGCCGGGAAATCCTGATTGAGCGTGGTCAATATTTGGTGGTTGTGTTTGTCACTTCCTATATTGCACGTTTCCTTGAACAGTCGCGAACCCCGCATTTTCGCGCTCGCCTTTTGGTCGCTTACGAGTTTTCTCAGCCAGCATTTGCTTTTGTGTGACTTCCCCGCGGTTTCAGTCACTCGATTGCCAAACCTTGCTCGCCGCCGGCGTCAGATCTCGGCCGAATGCAGGTGACTGGCCGAGTTGCCAGGATCTCGTTGGTCCAGATTCAAGATCTCCCCCCTCCCGTCGGACCAGCCGAAGGTTTAAAACAAACAGAAACAAGAATCCCGTTATGTTCCAAACGCGGGGAAACGATCAGAAGGGGATGAATAAAAGGGGCCGGCGCGCTTATTAGGTTCTGAGTGTCAGGATCATCTTCAAGCTCTGAATACAGGTCAAAAATTTGAAAGACATCAAGATGGTCACGCACGGACAGATTTTGAATGGAATTCAATTCGATGGTCTTCTTATGAAAGACGTCTGCGCTAGGCGCACAAAAGGATGGTGGAACTACGGATACCTTTGGAAGCTTAACTTCTACCTTTTGGCAGGTATTCTGGCTGAAAGTACGAATGGATTCGACGCAAGTATGATGAATGGACTGCAGTCTCTGCCGCAGTGGAATCTTTATTTCGACAACCCCGCGGGCGCTCGCCTGGGAGTGATGAGCGCCGCGGTTTCGATCGGAAGTGTTATTGGCATCATTTTCACTCCGTGGATGGCGGATCGGTTTGGACGTCGGTATCCCATCGTCGTCGCGTCAACGTTCATCGTCATCGGAAGTATTCTGCAGGGTGCCGCCCAGAATTTTGGCATGTTCGTTTCGGGCCGAGTCGTCATTGGAATTGGGCTTATCATCTGTCAGATCGTCTGCCCTATGTTGATCTCTGAGGTCGCGCATCCCTCACAGCGCGCAAAGGTGATGTCAATCTACGAACCAACTTGGTCTTTGGGTTCATTGACGGCTGCCTGGCTTACTTACGGGACATTCACTCTCGCAAATACTTGGTCGTGGCGTATCCCCAGTCTCCTGCAAGGTGGTTTTTCAATTGTTCAGCTAATTCTTTGCTTCCTGTGCCCTGAGTCGCCTCGATGGCTCGTCCACAATAACCGACAAGCAGAGGCACGAGCAATGATCGTGAAATACCATGCTGGTGGAGATGCTAATGATGATTTGGTGCGTTTTGAAATAGCCGAGATTGAAGCCACTATTGAACTGGAAAAGACTCAAAGCACTTCCTCATGGATGGAGTGGTTCCGCACTCCCGGAAATAGGCGCCGTTTGCGGATTATCCTCATTTATGGTCTATTTTCAAACTGGCAAGGGAATGGATTGGTTTCTTACTATTTGACTCCTATTTTGAGGAGCATCGGCATCACAAACTCAAAAGTCCAACTCGAGATCAATGGTGGAACTCAAATTTGGACTTTCCTCTGGGCTCTTGTCTCCTCTCAATTTGTTGACAGAGTAGGTAGACGGCCACTTATCTTGACTGCTTTTGTTGGCATGATGCTTTCATATATCATCTGGACAATTCTCTCAGCTTTGGTGACAAAATCAAATTTTACAAGGCCAGGTCTCAGCATGGGTGTTGTGCTCATGATTTTCTCATTCCAAGGGTTCTTCCATATCGCTGGACCAATTCTTCCTACTTATCTTCAAGAGATTCAGCCATTTCACCTCAGAGGAAAGGGTACTTCTCTTTACCAGTTCATGACCACTTTGGCAGGTATTTTCAACAACTTCGTCAACCCGATAGCTTTGGCGGCTGTAAATTGGAAATATTATATTTTGTACGTCGTCCTCCTGGCATGCTGGACTATTTTGATTTACGTGTTCTTCCCGGAGACACGTAATTTGAGTTTGGAGGAGATTAACTTGGTGTTTGACGGAGAAGAAGCGAAACTCGGACTGGAAGCCGTGGAAGCGAACTTCGAAGAGAAGGAAAGCGCTGTACATGTTGAACAGTCGCAAGTGTAAGAGCAGCGTATTGATAATTTATGTTTTTGACATAGTGAATTTTTGTGAGCTAGTTCAATCAATTTTACTGAACCGTTCAATTCGTTCCACTCTAGCAACAAAAGAAAAGCTTTTTCCAGAAAGTAATTTGACTTCATAATGACGGGTTTGTAGAACAAAGCGGCCTAGATCAAGGAAGATTGATTCGGCGCGAACACTCTTCAAGGAGCATCTCTGATGGCGATGTGTTGTATTGCCAATCAGCGCTATGGCTGTTCGTAGCCTATAGTGCAATGTCGTCTTACGTCGACTGCAGGTTTATATAGCATTGAGCACAGCAATTCTCCTGAAGGATACCAATTACAACTTATGCTCAAGCCATTATGATATGATATTACGCGGCATGAAGATCAATATCCTGTATCCTGCGAATCAGAGTCAATGATGTTGGCCGGAGACAGACCTTGGAATGAGAAGTGAACTAATGCAAGAAACCAGTTTCTACTAACCAATACTGTTCTCCAGCTATCCTCTGCAAGCGCTTACATTGTCGGAGGAGACGGAATGAAGCATTCGAGTTGTCGGAAAACATCCTGTACTAGTTGAAACCATGGACGACGAAGCATTAATGCATGAGACTTTATGACAAGAGCATTTCTGATGCCTAAAACCTGAACCTTGAAAGGTTTCCACGTATTAAGCAATAATTCACCACCCGATTGTTGGAAAGCGTATTTGAGGGCGTGCTGATTTGATGTTAAAGTTCATTACGCCGCCGATGAACTACCAAATCATGTAAAAAAATCCGGCTTGAACAATATCTAGATGGACAAAACGAGATAGTCACAGTCATGCCCGCTTGATGGAATTTAGGTATACCAGTAGTGGTTCATTTCCAGCATGTTGACGGAGTGAGATTCCCATTAATGACATCGGACCTGAAATACAAAAAGACCTCCTTGCAAATGATCTTAGCTTATCGTACACAGGCAAAATTGTTTAATATCACCCGCCTATTTAAATTGAAGTTTAACAATACTAAAGCATCAGTGCTCTGATATCAGTTTATTTAAAAGCGCAGCGCAACATAGTGCAGTAACGTACAACGTTTTGTATAATTCATGAATTATATAGACTAACAGAACATGAAAGACATTCTAGCATGACTAAACCAAACAAACAACACCGAAAGCAAATAGTGGAAAAAGTGATGAACTACACGATAACCGACCGAGATGATCTTACGCCGTGGACATACCACTATTTGGACATTAGTTCATTGGATAACACTCAAGAGAAAAGATTACAAGTAACTCACGTTATAGTAAGATCCCGCATTCCTTGGAGAACTTGCTCAACACGAGTGTCGAGTATGCCATTGGCATATTCTTCACGGGTCGCAGGATCGAGATACTGCTGGACTTGAGCCATTCTAGTATAGGCCTCAGAGCAGAATCGCAGCTGGATCTTCACCAAAGACTCAAATGAAGGATCCAAGTACGGCACTCGCAAATCAATTAACTGCGGCAGCTCGGCGACCAGCTGAGAGTTCAATTCCTCGTAAATGTGCTTTGCCATTTCAGCGTCCTTTTCGGCTCGAGGCAGCTTCTGGACATCGTCTGATGGCTTCTCAATCAGTCTCTTGACCTTAGCCCGCATGGCATCGTAATCCAATAGCTTGTGGTTTCGTTTTTTAATGGCATCGTTAATGTCAGGGAAATACGAGCAGAAACGCGAGATCGGCTCGAGAACTGTTGCTCTGTATGGGCCGTCCAGAGACTTGACCGTGTCTGCGTCCAGATCTTCAACAGCTGTACGATAATATCTGCTGACACCGTCACGAGTACCGGCGTCGCCATAGAATGCGTCGATTGTCTCTGCAATTCTGGTCTGAGCGGCAGTCATGGCTACATGTTTGTCGTCAGCTTCAATTAGACAACAAACAAACGAATAACAGAGGTACCTCTTAGCGAGTCTAAATAGCCCTTGGCTTCTTTCTGTAGCTTTGTAGCAGCACCCTCAAGTCTGGTTCTTGTTAACTCATGCATCTTTTGAGATCATCGTGCGACAAAACTGCTCGTTGAACCGCACACGATACAAAAACATCAACTTACGTTCTAAATCGACGTTCTTCCATCTCGAAGTCTCGGTCAGTCGTCTTTTCGACATGGCCAGTCTTCATCATCACCTATTCCATCAGATATCAGCTTCATATTCAACATCAGACTGCTAGACTGTCTTATATCTCTAGATAGTTTCCACACGCCGCATCATACGTCGGCTTATTCCGCAGCCTTGGCCGACGGAATCAGTTCAACAAAAAGGGACAAAAACAAACAAACATACCGATGTACCGGCGCGGTTTACCGCTTTCTTGAATCCCGACCAACTCATTGTGCAAGGCTATTTCCAAAATATGGAGGTGACCTACTAAATCCTTAAGAGGTATACTAGTTTGCGATTGATCGGTTGGCCTCTCTTTTGAGGAAGTATGGAAGTTGTTCGGGCAGTGGCACAACCATGCAAACTTTCGGCTGCTTGATTACGCGAGCAAACACAGCTGCATGGCTGTGGCGGGATATTATTCTTAGAAAATCTATTCGCGACCTGTCAGATTGTTGCTGTGCCAATATGCTGCAAGCGCTGCTAAATTTACGGCATACTCATCAAACCCGCGTCGCCCGCGATTGTCTCATGGCGAATTCCAGTCCAGCGGGGCTGATAGCAAGTCCACAATTGGGACACAAGTCCCAGTTATATCACGTGAAACGTTGACAACAGTGACGTCAATGCATTTCTGATGACGAACAATAATGAATAAGCAGTCACTCCTCGTGCTAACAACGTTGCGGCGGTTATGGCGGTACTGCTATGCACTTGTTGCTTCATTAATGTCCCGTGCTTGGCTCATAAGACATCCATCATACGGCCGATACAGCGCACAATCTCGCAATCGGAATTGGTGGCCCTGAACTAACTGATATAGCTATCTAGCTTGATGACGACGTCCATTAGCTCTATAGGATCCTGTTTTAACTCAATGTAACTGTGTTTTTTACAGCAGCTCAAATAAATTGATGAGATTTTGGGCTTCGAGCACACAGATTTCGCACACATCTATTTACGACTTTCTCAGGAAAGCTTTGACGAAGTATACGTTATGTTAAATATATTGTACGCAGATTATCAGATATGCTGCAAGTATCGTAAATATATATACATCCTCTACAACCACTCAGCATTGACTCATACGCCCCATCACCACGTTTCAGCGAAATACACTAGGAGAGATAAGAAACCTCCCAGCAAATAACGCAGTTGTCGACCGTCATATTCCCAGTTCTCCGGCTTCACAGACGCGAATCTCGCGTCCCCACTCACTGTTGAGAATCTGCTTACCCGTGATACGCCGTGCAGGATGGGGATCTAGAATGGAGTAAATGACATTCCTACACCGAGCACGTTTCAGATGCTCGATTGGCTCATAGCCCGCTTCGTCTTTGCGACCTTCAAGATAATGCATGTAAAAATCGTCAGCCTCTTTTTTTGCAACACGCCAGAGATGTCTGCCGGTACGCATAGCCATGTAGATGACACCGGTAGCCCAGACATCGACTGGCCGAGGATCAAACTCCTCCTCGGTGTATTCTTCAGGCGCAATATAAGGGCCCGAACCACAAACTCCATTGGTGTAATGGACGTCCTTCTCCCATGCCATGCGGAAACATTCGCCGTTACCAAAATCAGTTATCTTCAACACTCCTCGAGTTGTCAGGAGCAGATTCTCAGGTTTCAGATCGCGGTGAGCGACTCCCATTTCATGCATATAGACCACACCACGCATCAGCTGCTTGAAATAGCAGTCGGCTTCGGTCACTTCTAGCTTGCCTGAACTGAGAATCAACGAGTACAGATCGCCTCCAGCACAGAATTCCATCACCTCGCAGTACTCTCCCTTCTCGTCCTGGATGAGGTCAAGGGTATGAATCACATTCGGATGCCTGAGTGATGAAGAGATGCAGAATTCGCTGGTTAGTCGTTTAGTGTACTTCTTGACCGTCTCCTGCGGCCGTCTCTTGAACTCTTTAACTGCGTACAGCTGCTCTCGGCTTCCGTTCTTAGGATCAATTTTATGTGAAATGCGTACGATTCCAAAAGCCCCCTTGCCAATGATCTCATGGCACTTGCCGTACTTGGCCACCAGCGACGGAACAGCGGCCAGCGTACCGTCCTTCTTTTGGGCAGCCCGCTCGTCTTTTTCGGTTTTTAACTGGTTCAGCCAAGACGAAACTAAACTCAGTCCTTCGACTTCGGTCATATCCTCCTTCTTTTTGCCGCCGCTCATGAAATCTCGAAACATGTTCGAAAGCTTCTCCTGTCGCTTAGGAGACTTTAAAAAGTGCTCGTGTTGGCCATCTTCGTATATAACAAATCTGGAGAGCGGTTGATTTTTGCTGTTACTGTTGGTAGTGTGACCGGGATCTGTTCCGCGACTGACAGAGCTTTGGCGAGAGGGGGTCGACGATTGTACGGACAATGACGTTGTAGAATCGGATGGCGTTTCTTTTCGTACAGACGATGTTCTCAGCAAGGCTGCAACGCCGGCTGTGTGTCCGTTTCCGTTTGCATTCATAATGTGATTAGTTCTGATATGTTGTTCTGTGTTTGCTATATGGATGACTTAAAAGCTGTTTTGAAAACCGATGTTATGTCTTGCCGAACTTAACTGTAAACTCCAAGAAACTGAAAACTTGAAATTCTTCACCGCTCAGTAATGACTCTCAGAGTAGTTCGATGAATAATTGACACAAGATGAAACCTGCTGACAGAGATAGCAACAACGAGCAGAAAGGATGAAAAGAACAATAAAAAACTCGAGGTCAATTCATCGTGAATTTATATGCTCCAAAGAGAACAGAACTCAAACGAGATTTAGAAATCAGCACACTCAAAAGACGCAATAACAAAAAAAGATCCGAGTCAAACAGAAATAAGTCTTCAAAGAAAACTAATCAGCTGATAAAACCGTTAGAGTCTAAGGAATGTGACCGTATGTGTTTTCAATAAGCCAACGCAGATGCAACCAGAGAATCCTTAAGCTTTATATCTGGCGAAAAACAAACTCAACCAACTGAAATAACAAAAGAATTAAGTATTCGAGAAACGCAACTTATAGAGACTGACAAATACAATATCTTCTTAGAAAAAATAAGTAATCTGTTTATATCCTATTTGAGTGATTTCCCAGTATGTAAAAAAAAAAAACTCGAACAGACGAAACGACGTCAATAAAAGGTGCGACCGTTCAAAGTCTTTGAATTTCTAGTGACTAAACCACTGAGAACCGACCCGAAGTCTTATAGCGCAACTTGATATCAGATGTGTAATGTCGGTAGTATATAGAAACGACAAACAATAAAAAGAGGGGAAAAGGAAAAAAGTGAGAAGTTATGTAGCCAGAATTTGGTAGTATGGGACAGAAAAAAAAGCTCAGCCAAAATGCGCCAAAGCAAGTAGTCCAAGGGAGATACAAAATTGAGGCAATTGTAGCTGGTCAAGCAAGAAAGTGCCGCATTAGAAAATGCTGCGCCGCAATACTAAAACTTTTGGCAAACGTTTGGTTGGCAACGCCACCTATCCCGAGAGTTACGGACTTAGATGATCATCTTGTCCGCGTGCTTTTGGACATGAGTCTGCCCTAATGCATCGATTGCCGTATTCTGAGCCATATAGTGTTACCCGGATGACGCGTTATGGCACCTAGCAACGACAAGTGTTTGTTTACGCTACCTAATTTGTAGTTGTGTACGCGATCTCGTGAGGCTTCAGAAACACAAAGTAAAAGGTTGCCCGGGGCTTGTGCATTCTCAGGCAATGGCGCCAAGCTCGAATTTTGGTATCACGGTTTTTGTTGTTATATTGCTTCTAGTCACGCTGATAATCAGGTTTCCTCTTAAGTATCAGTACGTTTTGTTTGTGCTCTCCAGTTCAGCCCGTTCAACTGGATTGACGGTGGTTTTTATTTAGTGGATCTAAAGTATGGATGCGCAAGATGTGCTGTCTTGCAAGCCTGCCAAATTCTCGTCAGTGGCCGAGTCGAACGGCTCAAAACGTATATCGTCAGTGTCGTTGGGCGTTTTAAGTTCGCCGACTCTGAACATCGCCAATCGAGCAGTCGACCGCAAGGTGTCGACGGCGAGCTCGGTGCATCCGCGCGAGGTAGCGGACTGGATCGATCCGGAGTTGTCTGAAGAGTGGATTTCGCAGCCCATCTCGCCTGCCGAATCCGAAGGTTCGTCGCCAAAGACAATCAACTCTACGACTCCATCTAACGATAGCTCGAGCGGGAGCAACCTCGGCACAACACGCATCACGAAACAGGTCAATCAAGACAAGCGCACGCCCGAGTGGAAACGCAAGCCGGGAATGCCAATTGACTCTACTCGTGATTTCTTCAGCCCACTGACACTGGAGAAGATGTTCCAGCCTTCCACCACCAGACGAGGTCCTCGGAACGATGAAAACAGAAACACTATGTAGGAGATTATATCTACGTCGTCTTTAGTTAGCATACTGACTTATGTAGGCATTCAAGCCTGAATAGAAAAGAAACAAACACAATGGCCTCAAGCAGCTTCACGAAATTCCAAAGCCATCTCGACAAAATCAGTCCAATTCCTTCAGTCTCGAGTACATCTTCTGTGAACCAAAGAAGATTCGAATCACACCACTCATCGCCTCGACGGCCGATTCTGGAAGAGGATGAAGATGACATGGAAGAGCTGCCGACTCGAGAGTCGCCTTTGAAGCCAAGTCCCAGAAAAGCATACGTTCAGTCGCACGAAAATTCGTTGAAAAGCCCACACCCTCCGCCGCAGTCGAAATTCTCATTTATTTCGTCGATTCCCCATCGACCGGAGATTCAAGACAACACTGCCGAACAGTTCCGAGCTACCAATAAAAAAATTACCAATCCATCTCAGTCGAGTGGAATGCTGAAATTGTTTCAAAAGCACGATACCTACACTAATTTTCGCTTCGAGGGACTCATTCCAACGCTGAATAAATTGAGTGACGAGGAAAACGAAGAACTCTCGGGACAGGCCAGCCCCAGGTCTTCTGAGTCAGATGCTCAAGAAGATTCAGATAGTAAACAGAGTCGAGACTACCGAATGTCTCCGATCAGAGAACGAACACCTAAGAGAGCGAGAATTCAAAGATCCAGTTCTAGAGGGGACGGTATGACACCTGATGGTAAAGAAGGCGTTTCGGTAACTGTAACTACTCAAGATTTTATGTCTCAGGCTGAACAGGTGATGGACATGCTTCGACGACTGAAAACTGACGACTCGAATGTCAGTAATAGCATGCGAGCAAGCAGCTACAGCAGCCGTCAAAGTACTGATGGCTACGACAATGACGAGGAAGAACCGACAGAGTCCGATGATCTAAATACCAGAACGCGTCGGGAACGTTCAGTTTCCTCTTCCTCTCTAGATAACTATCGCATTGATGATTCAACTGGTGGCAGAAACTCCAAATACAACGTTGGCGCAATAAGTAACAAGTTGTCGGATTCGGAAAGACCACAAAGTGATCTCTATTACGATTCAGTACGGCAAACATATCGAGCCGGCCGTACTCATCTGAGCGGGATATCGCTAAGACCTGTTACAGAGTCTCTCTCCAAGGGAAAAAAGAGATCTCTGCAGACAAGGAGCCCCGTTGTGATTCCAAGCCGGTCACGGGCTGTTGACTTCAGTCCATCCATGACTAGCCACAACGTCTCTTCAGAACAATTCATTACTCAGCCAAATAGTAATGCTTTAAGCATGGAAAGTAGCAATATTCCATCAAAGCAACCATCGCACCTCAATGCCAGTCCTACCACACTTCAAAATCCCACAACAGTAGCAATCACATCGGATGTATCGAGTGGAAAGTCGAAGGCATCCTCATCTGGGAGCAATGTCTCTGAATCAATGCAAGTGATACGACCACAGGAGGTCAGCAATTTGATACCTTCTACGGTTGGCTCGATGGTATATGATCGTGAAAACATGCGGTGGGTGAGAGTACGCTCAAATAAAAATCCTCACAAACTTGAAGATCGATCTGAAGATAACGATGAGCTCGATGTGTTTGAGGGAATTGAGGACCTTACAGACAACGTCAATGTCCGGCCAGACAATAATCCAGGGAAGCCCCTGTCTACACCGAAACCGGCTACCGTGCTTCGACCCGAAGTATCGTTTGCGCTTCCTAACTCAAACGTTGACGAGCCGGGATCTCCGTTTGCACCAGATATATCATATGTGGCATCACGGCACGACGTCACCGCTGTCTCTCAACTTGAGTCTTCATTTTCGGTTGCTGTACAAAATCTTGTTAGAATTCTGTCCGACATAGAGCCTTTCGAACCGTACTGGGATGACATTACCATTCTAGATCTCCAGGGTCGGGAATTAGAGACTATGGTTAAGCTGGACGAATGGTGTCCGCAATTGCTTGATCTAAATATCTCCGAAAATTATCTGGCATATTTAACTGGTGTACCTACGAGCATTCGCATTCTGCGCGCAGTCAACAACTGTCTTTGCGAATTGACAGCGTTTGGGATGCTTTCGAACTTGCAGTATCTTGATATTTCAGACAATCAGATTGAAACTTTGAATGGCAAGTTTCTAAAAGCAATGCAGAATATGGATGTACGCAGGGATGCTAACTAGTTTTTAGGAATGTCAAACTTGGTGCATTTGAGAGAACTGATTGCAGATAATAATGAATTAGTTAATATCGATGGTGTAATGCAGCTTGATGGACTGCTTAAGCTTAGTGTCAAAGGAAACAAGCTTGATACTCTGAGTTTTGATTCTGCTTGCCTGTGAGTATCATTTTTATTCAATATGTCAGGTAAAACAGTTGTACTGATGATAATCAGAAACCGCTTGGAAGAGTTGGATCTGTCTTCAAATAGATTAGCCAAGGTCACCGGTCTTGAACGGCTTAAGAGCTTAATGGCTCTTAATCTAGATGACAATGTACTAGCAACCGTTGATCCCGAGGGGTACCTTCTTCGTCTGCGAACACTCAGGATTTGTCGCAACATGCTTACCCACTTTGACACAGTAGCCTATCCGTACTTACGAATACTTTACCTAGACGAAAACAAGCTCGAGAGTGTGACGGGTTTGAAGAGATTGCGAATGTTAGAAAACTTGGGCATTCGCGACCAGAAGACTACATCCAAGTATGACATTCCTATTTTATCTTACTTGTTTCACAATTTATTTGTTTGAATACTTTCTGATGTGGCTTAGAAACTTGAGCTGTACTCATATCACCGATGTGCGTCGTCTCTATTTATCAGGAAATAGTCCTGTCGACCTGAACTTCAAGCATCATTTCCTGAATCTCCAGTCTCTCGAGCTCGCGGCAGTGAACTTGAATTCTTTGCCCAGTTCTTTTTCCAGTTTCGCACGGAATCTTCGAGAATTGAACTTATCATTTAACCATTTGACCGATATTACCGCTCTCCAGCATATCGCAAAGCTGCGGAAATTATATTTAGCTGGTAACAGAATCGACATGGCCATGGAATCGTTGTCAACTGTGATTTCCACGTTTCGATGCTTGGTTGCTCTTGATCTCCGCATGAATCCGATCACGCAAAGATTCTATCCTCCACTTTTTCGGGAAACATCATCTGCAAGCTCGGCAGCCATGCTTACCGCTGCCGTTGTTTCAGAAGGTGTACAGTCCATAACCGGAGCCACTTCACTTACAGAAATGCATAAGGTCTATCATACACTGATGAGTGATCGAAATTTCCAGCAGACATGGGAGAAACAGAATAAGTCATTTTTAGTTCCCCAGAGTGGACGACACGAAAACACTGCTAGCTCGACCTTAGACTCGAGCGAGCAAGTCAGCAGTCGGAACTCTCAAATTCTCAAGAAGACGTACAATCCTATTCAAATCACACCCATGACCCAGGAAGCCATTCGAAAGCAGTCATATCAAGGCTTAATGTTTCTATCGGCTCCCACTTTAAGGTGGCTAGATGGAGTAGACTTCACCAGGGAAGAGGTACAGGAAGTCAGTCATATCCTTGAACGAGTTACACTAAGTGTCGAAAAAAAAGTTGATAGATCAAAACCACATATCAAAGAAGTTAGGCATCAAAGGGCGAGACGAGTATTGTCGATAGAGAGAGGGCGAAAATAGCACCAACACAAGGGGAAAAAAGGAAGCGATATTACCGCATATAATGTGCAATGTAGTCGCAACGAGTGCAATATTGTAGTTATGATCTGACATTAGGATATGTATTTTTAAGCGAAGTCTGTACGTATATTCAAACTGCATTTTTTATCTTTTTGTTACCTTTTTAGAGTGAACTTAGGTGTTTTTGTGAAAAATTCAATAAATAATCTTGTTAGTTGAATGTTACGGTCCTCAAACGAAACTCAGACAGATAGACCCTTTTTTTAAATGCTGTTCTTTAAGAGTATGGTACCATCCAGCTGGGAACTCGCCCAATTCACAGATAAAATGCTGATCAAAAGATAGTTACTATCCATCCTGCGGAGACTCTAGAAGAAATAGCCCATATATATAAAACAACTTAGACTTACGCGATCTATAAATTTTGATATGGTATAAAATATGCCTCTTCCATCATAAAAGCTCCCGCGAGCCTTCCATTATTGAAAAATAAATTGATGAGACATTTCAGGTCTGGCATCGAGATAGAATATGGATAGTGGGCAAATGTCCAGTTTTCTGAGTATGCAAACTCTTCATAAATATCTATCTTGTATGTAACCTGCTCACTTCTATCCGTTGATTCTCTCCCAAGTTGCAATAATGCGAAACACATCCGAAAGATCTTTATATGATACGGCTTCAGAGATGTCTCGTTACACCAAGAACGAAAATGAGATTCCAAGGTTCGTAACGGAGAAGTATGCTCTAACTTCTCTCCAGTACCGAAGTCTAGCCAGCTTTCTTGGGACATCGAAGTCCAAGCTACAGATATTTTGTTAATGGATTGTAGACCAGACAACGTTAGGTACACCCTCATTACGAGACACAGCCGAGAGTACTTTCGCCTACAAGACTACCATTAATTGTGAACAAAATATCTTGAATGAAGCAACCGCTAACAAATAAAATCTATATAAAACATTCCTACAAGAGGCGAAGATTATTTGGTTGTTACAACCAAAATCCGAAATAAAAAAACCAGGATTTTTATTTCTCACACTGAGTCGAAGAAAATAATCACCCATCGCCCAGTCAAGTTGATGACGACGGCAAACTTCAGAAAAGGGCACCGTCACCCGAGGCATCACTCAGGTCAAGTTTCTAAGGAGTTGACGCCATCTGATCTCGATTCCTCAGGCGAATATCTAAAGAAAACTCTGATAGGCGACGAATATTTAGAAGTGAACAAGGCGAGATAGATAGTCCGATCAAAAAGCTAGATAATGCGGTATGAACCATTGTATCAATTCTCGATGAAGATGCTGCTTAAGTTGATCTACCATCCTGTTCGGTAATGTCGTCTTTACAAAGGACTACTTGCAGTAGACAACTTGCATAAGCATATATTTCACAAAAAATTCGTCGAGTAAACTCGAATTGTTGACTGTATATTAGTGATGTTTGCCTCTCTTCTCGCAATCAACGTCAGCCGTGTGAAGTTGTTTAATTATTCAATTACAGTATTACGACCCCCCCCGCCTTCATAGATTTTACGTTATTCCGATAAAAATACGTTATATCCGCAAAATCCGAATTTCGCTACAGACCGAAGAGCAAGCTTGACAGATTGATTCTTTTTTAACTCGATAGTTCCCAAGAAGAAATACAAGCCCAATCTATACTGACCTATTAAGCTCAGTTCAGAAGAAATAAAATCTCCGTATGCAATTCCCAGCTCGACCTTCTCTGTAATATATAGAATTGCGCACCGGCTTACTTAGCTAAGACGAATACCGGAGAATGTCACTAGGTAACAACTTCTTTCATTAGACTACATACAAAGACTATTCAGTAGTCAAGTATAGAGGCTATGCTATACTAAAGCTTTTGTATGTTCGGATATGTTTTCACTACCTGGAGAACCACAATTTCTTTAGTCGGGGTGTCAAGTGGTAGTGCTGTTATAGCCCTCGAAATAAATATCTCAGATACCGCAGTACATAAGAACCATAGCGGTCCACTTGGCCTTAGTTACCGGAAAGTCCAACGAGCAATCAGAATCATTACACCAGACAAGACCACTGACATTTTCACCGCCGATGTGATCGACCATGTTGAGTTTGAGCTTCCTGTAAAAATCGTTCGATGCCATATCAGAAGGATTTGTATTGTTTGTCGTGATCGCATAAACTCCTACTGACGACGCGGCCGAAGTGTCACTAAGGTAGTAATTGATATTTCCATTAGCTTCCTGAACGATATAATATTACTGATACGCCCAGTAAGGGTCTTTCATGTCCTGTGCGTGGTATCGCGGTAACAATGATGGTTGAAAATATGTGTCGGTGATAGGTACTAAAGCGGGCATCAACCCCCTAGATTAATCATCAGCGTCTGGGATCTATAAACTACAGGGGCTGCAAGTGAGGCTTACCCTGTGATACCAAGGGCGAGGATGGTCTCTGATAAAAATATGCGCCCGGAGAGATCGTTCTAAGTCAATCATTAACACCGATTTATCTAAGCTTCACTCTCGTGTTTCTACAAACCGGTGTCAACAATACAGACGCCGACACAAAAGTTCAGGCCAAACATGTCAGTGAGTAAAGCGAATGTAGATTATCGTTTAGCCAATGCAACACAATAACCCTTACCCCGCTTCATGAAGGCATACGCTCAGCAGGCTGGGAACCGAGATGTTGTAGCATGCCTAAATTTCATTCACATTCTAAACGGGTACCGCGAGAATGATGAGCGTCTGCTCGCTTTTGTCGTGAGTCAATCACAGATGTATTCTGTGAATCGCTCCATCCGGTCGAGTTAAATTTTTACAGATGTTTTTTGTTATATCGAATATCGTTATATCGAGAGTTGATCGTATAAGTCAACGTCTGTAGATCCAATGATATATCTGAAGAATCTACGCATCGTTGTCGAGCTTAGAATTCCTGCACGGTTTGTACCAATGTAACAGGTGACTTGTAACAGTGATTGCAAGACCGCATGTGCCTTTTTAAAAAAATATGCTAATATATGGCTCAATTGAGTTCAATAAGTCGATAAATCAATTAGAAGGCGATCATAAAATATATCGTTACAGAATAATTTAGCGGTCAACGCGGACACAGATGCAGCATTTTTACATAACGATTCCTTGAGAAATTGGGGTGTCGTCTGTCAGAGTTATATTCATTCGGTGTAGGATTTGAAAGGCTGATATGATTCCATTCAATAAAATAGAAGTCATACCATATTACTAGCATAGAGCTAATGGCAAAGTGTCGTGTGAAGTTCGCGATCAACCGATATAAAATAGGCAAGAAGAAATGAGATTCATGACGGCAGACGCTCATCTTGCATCCACCGAAAAGAGCAAGTTATACAATGAAGCAAACCATGTGCATCTTGCAATTTTCACAGAAGAGGCGAAATTGCTTGAAGAAAAATTTAAGACGATTATCATATTGTCAATATAGAAACATGTTCTCAATAGAAGACTTGTACTGGGATCCCGCAGATGAAAAAGTCATTAAGTGGGAAGGCTTCTCCATCTTCACCTTTCACGGCGTGCCTAGAAAATCGGACTATATTTCAAAGTAGGTTCTCCAGCTCTGCACTTCCACATATCAGATTGACGGTCTTCCAACGATCGTTTTTTTCGAACACTCCGCATTTCTTATTAGTCCGAAATGCAGATCAAATCTAGTAGCTGTCGGGTTGTCAGCCAAAACAGATGCTTGAGCTGATCCGTTTCGTACAGACAGTTACTAGAGTCAGTCAGTTTATTATCGAATAATGCCACGAATATCTAGAAACACAGGTCTGGATTTATTAGTCTGCTTAGACTGTATGCTTACATAATGTGGTGGGAATTGTAAGGCGCACGAGGAATGCAGCAAGAAACCATTGCTGCGCCACACTATACGCCACATTTCTGTTGAATAGAGGTCATCATCGGCATCGCTTTTAAATTTGTCAGTACTATTCCAACCAACTTTCATATTGCTACTGTTTAGTTCTTTATCCGATCTACGACCATATTTCGCTCACGGCATTATCAATAGACGCCAAGATGCCTCGGGCAGAAGTAGGAACGCCAAAGTACATCGCCAATAAGATGAAGTCCAAAGGGCTTCAGCGACTTAGATGGTATTGTCAAGGTAATTACATCTCTGGATCTTTACTTTTAATTTTGTACTCTTTGTTTTGTTACATTTTGACATCAACTAATCCTTGCCTTTTCTTCATAGTTTGCGAGAAACAATGTCGAGACGAGAATGGATTTCGTTGCCACACGCAAACCGAGAGTCATGTTCGACAGATGTTGGTGATTGGCGAGAATCCGCAAAAGAAGATTGCCGAGTATTCTGCACAATTTAAACAGGACTTCATATCACTTTTGCGGTCCAGCCACGGGGAAAAAAAAATAAATTTTAATAGATTTTACCAAGAGTATATCTCGGATAAGAATCATATTCACATGAACGCAACAAAGTGGGTCACTCTGTCGGAGTTTGTGAAATATCTGGGTAATGAGGGCATCTGCAAAGTTGAGACTGATCCTGAGAAAGAAGGGGCATTCACGATTGCTTGGATTGACAATTCACCCGAGGCACTACTGAGACGAGAACTCGCAAGTAAACGGGGCCGTTTGGAAAAAGAGGACTTGTCGAGAGACCAGCGATTACTTCAGCAACAAGTCAAGAAGGCATTAGAGGATCATAAACTATTGGAAAAGAATAAAAAGAAGTCTGAAATTAATGAAGATGGTTCAGAGAAAGAGAATGCTACTGTGACGAAGGAACTACAACGAGACGGTAGCCAAGAGAAGATCAAGCTGTCAATGAGCTTTGGGAGGAAGCCTGCAACTAAAATTGTGGGACGGCCAAATCTGAAAAAACTTAAGATGTAAATTCTTCAGGGGTTATTTCTTGTATTATCAATATGTATGTTGTTCATTATTTTAGTTAAAATATAACATTGGAGATACTAGATGCGCATTTGCATTTGATACTCAATGCTGCATTTATTCTATTAATTTTTAATCTATTCACTATGAATCCTAACTTTCATTTCACCTCCTTCATTAGCACAAGTTTGTGGAATACTACTCACATCTTCTAGATGATAGTCTTCTCCTTCATATAGATTCCATATTTCTCGTGAAGCTCAATTCTCAGAGGCTCGGAATATTCCAAACTGAGAGGAGCATGGACACCAGTAGTCTTGAATTTGCCATCCAAGATGAAGATAGCAGCTACAGCACAAGGAGTACCGACGAGCTTGGCCATGGAGGAGTATCCGTTGGCGTCACCATAATCCGCCAAGGTCGAAGTTCGAGTCTCAGAGGTTCCATCAGCCCATTCTATTCCAAACTTGTGCTGAAGCATGACGAAATCCCGTTCCCCTTCCTCATACATCATGAGCTCCTCTAAGGTGGCACACAGCGTATCAAGAGGTGTTTTACAAGGTGTGATCGGCTTCTCAGAGAAAAATCCGAGCCATCTGAACCCACTGATAACGGTAGCCTTCTCCTCAGCAGAAGCAAAAGTAGTTTTAGCATCAATAGAAGCCAGAACATCTTTCTCAGAAGAGGAAGCTGCACCAATTAGTTTGGCAAACGCGTCTTTCCACGGTATAGGTGTGTTCAAGAACTCTTTTTCTTCGTCGGACAGGAAGCCAAGGTCAACAAGAGCAAGAACAAATTCAACAAACCCTTGATAACGCAGAGTTCCACGCATGACAGTTTGTGCCTCCGGAATTCCATACAATTCCTTGTAGACAGTCGAGTCTCGGTTACCATAGGCGAAAAAAGAGTAGCCTGGATATATTAAGTAAGGCTTGGCAGTTTTCATCAAGTCTTTGCCATCAATCTCAACCAGCTTTCCATCCTTATAATACTTGGCATTGTTTCTCAAAGCCAACAGGGCTCCTCGGGAAGACCAAGAGAACTTGTATCCCAATGGGTTATCGGAGACTTCTGGAGCAGGAAGACCACCGCAGAATGACAAGAAGCTTGTGATCTTACCACCTTTTTCATGGACCTCATTAATTGTCTTGATAGCGTAGAGATGGTCAACACCGGGGTCAACTCCGATTTCGTTGAAGACGATTATACCAGCCTTCTTAGCACTAATTTGAAAAAGTTAGTAATAATACAGGAAGATATTTTTTGTCCAGGCTTTAAAAGGAAATAACTCACGCCTCATCCAGTTCCATCATAGCTGGAGAAATATAACTCGTAGTCAAGACATTGGTTTTGTTACGGATACCAGACTTGATAATCTGAGCATGATAAATGTAAGGAATCAAGCTATATTAGATTAGTCCAAACACAGGTATAGTCGAAAGGTAAATTTCATAGCGTTCGACATACCTGATAGTAAGGTCCACCTTAGCAACTTCGGCGTCGAGAGCTTTCTCATCCTGAACATCAAGTGAGATAGCGTTCGCATTAGGCCAGTCTCCAGCAAGAGCTTGCGCCTTTGACAGGGTACGGCAGGCTATAGACTTTAGTCAATCTGTCGCCAACACTCATTATTTTTTTTGGTCACACCGGACATGCTAGAACAACCAAAGACAATAGAACAGAAGCATAATGCGCTTCAACTACAACATTAAATACAGCTTACCAACAGTAACAGTAGTCCCAGGTCTCCCGCAGAGAATATCTACAGTGGGCTTCGCGACAAAGCCAGAACCAAGGAGCAGAACGGCCCTGGTCCGGTTAGCAAGAGTACCAAAGTGGTGAACTTCACAAAACCGTTTGCCAAATATGTGCAATTACCAATTGCCAATTGGCAACTTCGAAGTTCTTTAATCAAATATTGGAAAAACTTACTGAGTCATATTTATACCGAGTAAAATCTGATAAAAGAAAAAGGTATTTTTAATCCACAATGGAAAAGAAGGTATGTTCAATCTGGTTTCAAAACAAAATGTAAATAATTTGCTTGCGCGCAGCTCATTTCAGCATTTTAGCCCTAACCCATTTTACAAATATTGAATTACTCATACAACGCTTTGTTCTGAGCAAAGGTATGTGAGATTGTTTAAACTCTGGTTTAGATGAAGCTATGCAGTTCTAAATCATGCTCGATCTCTGAAAAAGACACCGAATTGTGGACTTCGTACATTTCGGATTGGTATCCCGATGCGTTCTATTGAGATGGCTAGAATCCATGGTCATTTGGAGATTGTGCGCATAAAGCTTGTGATTGTAATCGTAGAATACCATCAGCACTCGGAAAAACTTTCTTCAAAATTATGTTATTATTCTTAACTCTGGTCTGCATGACGAAGAGTTTGACGACAGAAATTAAGAATAAAAATTAAGAATAAAAGTAGCAACGATCCCTGCTCACTCTAGCCCTGTTGATGAACTAGGTACATCATAGCACGTGTATTCCTCGCAGTTGCACTTCAAAACTACCAGCTATATCGCGATGATAAACTCCCAAAATTGTCCCCGACCTGAAAACAATCCGAGCAAACGCCACAAAATGAAATCGAGCCGCCTCTATAAAATCACAAATGCAGACTGGCACTTTTCATATCCCTCCCACATCAAAATATTAACAAGAATAACAAACATATACGTAGATGATTTTAGACCCCAGTGATGTGTAGATTATCTTCTATTATAAAATTCTCAAGTTCCTTCGCAAAGAAATCGTCATCCGCGGACTGATATCCTAGAGAAGGTATAGCGGAAGGGTACCTTCTGGAGTTGTAATACTGGACCAGTGCACGTAAAGCTACTTCTCTTGGCTGCATGAATGTCAGAGAAAAACTTTCCAACATGTAAAAATTAGAGCCATACGTATGAGTCTTCTATGCTAGCATCAATATCGGCACCGGTAAGCCAATTGTCTCTCAGCTCTTGACGGCAATGCAAATAAATCGCGGTAATCACTCGCATGTTTGCTAAAAGCGAGTTGTCAGTATTCAGGTCAAAGAAGATCTTGATCTTGATTGAACCTACCATGTCTCCACTTTCGTCCACAGAACGGTATCTGACCCTTGATGATTTTGAGAGCATATAGTCTGGACTCAGGTTGAGATATCTTCAAAGTTTTGCGAATAATGTTCTAAAATAGTTATTAATGTGTTCAAGTGAGATCTTCAATACGCGCTTATATCAGTGATACTTACCGACGCCTTCAGCTGGACAAGAGTCAAATTTCGATGGGCTTTTTGCTTTGAAATCTTCTGCATAATTTTCAGTAGATTAATAGCGACATAAAAGTTCCTTTGCGAATATTCAGTTACATGGTCTTGCATTAAGATCTCATCATAAGAATCTGGTTTGTTGTCTTCGTAGTCTGCTATCGCTTCGTCATGATCAGGCAGATTATTTTCTTTGGCGATATAACGGCAGAGCATGAAGAAACTAATCCAAATGTCAGTTTTTAGAATGACAAATTAAAAAAAAACTCATACTTCAATTGCTCAACCTCTGATACTTGCAACACAAAAAGACCAATTTCTTTGACGTTAAACAACTGAAGTATTAATGGTAGGGCATTTGAATCAAATAGCAGCTGTGCCAAAAACTCGAACTTCAAAACATCTTCATATGATAAGCAACCAAGCTACACTAAATTCCACTCAGAACATAACTTACGAGACAGCTTGAACCATTTCAAAAGCAAGTAAAGAACCGATGAAATAGCCTTCAATAAAATCTCCGTCTCTCGATAATTGTCAACTTCTGTCCTCACATAAGGAATACCTGCATTGGTTAGAAAATCCTTGGATATAAAATTGTGGACAGAATATCTCAGTTACGCACCATTGACCAATGGAGGATTATCCGCATGGTGTCCTCGTTTAGAACGTCCGTCATAGGACGGCATATCAGGTGTCATTGCAGCCAAAATCAGTTTGAGTAGAACAATGGCAAATGACTGCAAGTCAGCCAACGATTCTTCATAGACAAGTTCAACCCTATTTAATTTGATTTGCTCTCGGAACTCTGTTTGTGTATCCAAGTTACTTCGGCTACTCTGCTTTAACTTGTCTGTCTCAGTCGGATCATCTTGTATCCAGCCGCGCTCCTGTCTCATGAACCGATCTCGTTCTTCCCACAACTGTAAAATACTTAAGCTTGTTCTCATCCGATCAGCGAAAATCTCCTCTGCCTCGCGGATACTGACAGGTACTTGATTTGCTAATGGATATAGAAATGGAAATGATGGATCAGTCTGAAAATTTGACTTTTTAACTCTAGTGACAGGAGGTGGAGACGGAGGCGGAGACGGAGCAGGGGTTGCTATGTGTACGGATGATCCTGGAAGCGAATCCGTCGGAAATTGCATAATATTACTTATTCGAGTGGAAGATTCAGATGGAGAGTCCATGACATCGAGCTCCTTCGGCAAAGCAGAAAGCGGAGGTTCATATCCTGGATATCTATTACAGATATCTTGCCTGAATGCCTGATAATCTAACGGCGAAGCTGTAATTATGCTTTTATTTGTTTCCGCAGGTAATCCCACCTTTCTACGAGCGAATTCCTTGGTTTTTGCCAAATCCGAAGAATTACCTAGCCATACCAATATGATGCTTCGCAGAAAAAGAAGAAGATTGCGTATAGGTACATCTTCAGTTGAGAACCACCTGAAATTCGCAATTTCCCGTATAAAGTAAGGAATTATTGATGTACTTAGGTGGTCTAGAAGAGATAAGAGCAACATTAACTATCAAGAACGCACAACTTAAGTGATGATTTGTATACCAAGCGTGTCATCTATTGCCAGCTTGTCGCATCCGCTAGTCATAAAGTAGACTACGGTGAGAGCAAAGAACAATTTTTTTTTCAAGTGAGATGCATCTTGATTCTCTGTAATAAAGGTACTAGAGCATGAAATTGATCTTAGTCTGAGCTTAACGAATTGTCGTACACTTGCGTAAAAGCCAACAACGTACCGAAGCTGTTCCATGCTTTGTTGTATGACTTCAAATACCGCTTCAAAAGCTTTCGATCTCCTCAGAAGTTCACAGTTCATACGAATCCAAGCAATTTGATCTTCTTTGGATTCGGTTTCTCCAAATGTACCTGCTACGTTAACCAGATACCCTACTTCGAAGGTACGCAATTGATAGTACGTACCAGTGGCTAAGTAACACAAATGCGACAGAGAAAACAAACACTTCTGAGAATCCCGCAAAGACTCGATCTGTGAACTGATATATCCAAATCTTTGACTGTCCGACATCGAGGTCCATCCTAAATCCTGCTGTTAGCCCAATTCTAACCACGGTCTTGATAGATTGGATATCTTGGCTAAGACGATCTAGCAATCAAATTGGATACGAATAGTCAAACATACGTAAATCACAAGAGCTAGTAAATTCATTCTTAAACTCAAGCAAATAGCTGTTGTCCATATAAGAAAACCATTCTCCGAGTTCCGACTCGAATGAATCTACATCAGCATATTGATATCCAAATTCAGGTGCCTAAATAAAAAGAAATAAGAACGGTAAGCTACGAAAATAAACTAATAATCGAGATGAAGTGAGCAACTAGACACACCTTAAATTGAGGGGTTCTATAAACCAGTTTTCGGAGCTGCCCTAGCGTAAGTGAATCCTGAATGCTGGGATCCGAGTGGCTGAGCTCGTCTTGATCAACGACGTTCGTGTCCATTCTCTGTCGGGCACAGGAAGTAATGAGGAGAAATTTAGTAGAGATTAAGCTCGATCAACGACATGCAGTAAGGAATCAAAGCGAAAGCCTTATCAGATGGGCAATATTGGAAGATTCAAGATTTCAGGTTCGTGAGATTTCACGTCCAAGACTCTTGAGCTAGGGAGGGTGAGGTCAAATTTGCAAGTATGAACTGCCACAATCACACAGCTAAACAATTCTAATTGACTCTATTTGCTTCTGCTGTTAATATACCTAAATCTCCAATATCATCGGCTTGGAAGGTAAGTAATATGAGAACGGATCAAATGAATACGAAGGAAAGAGTCAATTAACGGTAAAGCTGTGTTGTTAGTTTGGAAGATGTCGAGGCCGATTGTGGTGTAGATCGCGATCGTATTATCAATCGTAAATCTTTTAAATGCAGATCCAGAATCTGCTTTTCAACAAAAAAACTCGAGATGAAATATTTCAGGATTGGAGCTACAAAACTTAAAGTGATCTAACGTCTGTTAAAAACTCTGCATATAGAAATTTGTATGAGCTGAAGAGCTGGAAAACGTTATGTTTCACGGATAGTACTACATCAAATATTCAGGGGCTTCAAGAAGCACAGATATGGAGAGACAATTACCCTGCTTTCTATCGAATAGAACCAAGAATCGCTAGCATTCTTTATGGATTGCATCGTGTTTGTCAGTAGGAACTCATAAAATATACAAATCGATTACTCCTGCTAGGCCTCAAATCTACGAGCGGGTGCTATATTCTTTCTCTCCTGTTGCGTATTTTTCTTGCGTCGTCGTTTGATTGCTCTGTCAATCTCCTCCGACTTCATGTTGGAGAACTGTTTTTTGTCCAGGATTAGGTTTCGCTTCGCAACTGAGCTGCCTGATTTTAAAGGCCAGTGATAAGCATGCCGACTAGGTCTACTACCGCAATAAATGCAAATTGATGTAATTTATGCACGTCTGAGTCTTCAAGGTTCCGTCTATCATATCTGATTAAGTCCTTCTGTATTCTCGGTATCCTCCTCCTTGCTTCTCAAGCGCTCCTTTTTCCTTCTGTTGGCCTTCTTGACCTGGTTTGCTTTTCTACGCTTAAGCAGTTCGATTTTCTTGCCTCTATAACTTTCAGACGGACTATTTTGGAATTCCAACTCCTCAGCTAGCTTGCGTCTGGCAATTGTGCGGTTTTGTTCACGGGATCGTGTTGCTTGCGATTCGATAACCATCCCTGTTGGAATGTGGCGAAGCTGGACTTTACTGTTTGTCTTATTGATCTGGACGAAGAGAGCATAGAGTTAATAAAAGCCATCGCTTACTTGAATAGTACGCCTTCTAATTTGGATCGGAATCATACTTTTTGACCGCCTTTACCACTAGGTATTTAGATCAGAAAATGAAATCATTAGGCCGCAAATAGTAGTAATGAGTTTGTATACACATACCCGCCCTTGATGAAGACTTCTTCAATGTCATCTTCTGAAATTTCTGGGCGCCGCGGGAGGAGATTGGCCTTCTTTGCGTATAGAGCAGAGACACCAAAGTGTCGAGTAAAAGCCGGGATGTTGCTGGAACGCCCATTATATAAAGCCCGGACGCTCTCGATCAAATGATGATAGTTACAGCGGAACTGTGAAGGTAACCCCAGCATGTGAAAACGTCTTCTTGTGGTGTAATCCAGCTCATTGATGTTGCGCACTTGCTTTGTAACCGTGCCGTGGATAAGCAAGGTACATTCGCGCAACAACTTCGAAGCCGTGAAGCAAGATCTGACGATCCTAGATGAGCAATCAAACCTCATTGTATTCGTCATTACCTAAAATAGTGATGGACTGGGCAACCACCCACATAGAACTAACTTTTCGACGAAGGTCTAGGAAGAACTAAAAAGGAGTAGCGGTTGGACACCGCTAAATTATTTAAGTATCACCTGGCGGCTGGGAGTAAAGAGGTCAAACTTTCAACCCACGAACACTACTCTTGCAATGGAAAGCAATTAAATGCTATTTAGTAAACCAGTAGGAAAGATATAAACGAGAATCAATTGTATGCAATGACTTCGAGAAAAATTAAAAAGACTTTGCAACTTTAATATCCCATAGCTGATTAAATGTAGAGTCAAGCAAGGTGAAATAGAAATTGAGGTAGGTTGGTATAAGATAGAAAACAACTTCCAATTTTGACAATCTGCCAAGGGACGACAGAAACAAGTCCCGAGCTTGCACAGGAAATAATGTCTCAAAGTCTAACATACACGGAGTACCCAAAGAGACTGACGTAATGTCAAACTACTTGGCTTCGTTTTATCGACACTTCAATTGAATGGTTCAAGCAAGGAATTAGGCTCGATCTATCAGATACTATATAAGGTCTTCAAGAAAAAATCTTTTGAAAATGAAGGCCAATATCCAGGGAAAGGGACTGTTATTCTTAATAGCTTCCTTCAGAAGTCATACATGAACATGCATGATTCCTGGATCTTTTACAGACAGGGCAATTGCTGAGTGCATTAGAAATATTGAAACCTAAAAGGATGTGAACGCCTCTCTCGTATTTGCTTTTTCATTAAATATGAATATATAGAAAGAAAATCTGGGCAGGCTTGTTTATTCCTTTATCCAATACATCAAATAAGATTCTGAACCAAAAGCAATGACAAACTCTGAGAACCGATTTTCTCTAGCGTTGTGTTAAAACATGCAGAATCTACCAGGATGCTGGCAAAATCTACTTGTTGCCTAGGATTCTTGCCAACGAGATTTCTGAATTTTTAGATTGATACAAAGAGAGTATGGATCCAAGAAAAACGAGTAATACGAGATGAACAGGAGGCTGATGCGAGAACAACATATATTAATCTGATTACTTTGTTGTAGGCAATTGGTCGGATTAATTTAAATACCTACAGACACGACGATGTTCGCGTGGCAGAAATTGAAGTCATGCTGTGCTTGTTAGAACAGCGGAACAGAGGCAAAAAGTCCTGCAAAATATGAAATTGCAAGATGTGAACGATGAATAGGGTGTGTGACAAATGCTTGTGACAAAACCATTTGTTAACTACAGTGTCGTCTCGATATGCGATATGATTTGGCGCTGGATATAACGGAACATACAATGAACTTCATCTAATATATTACCCTCCTTACTTGATATATAAACAAGTGGAGTGATTCATACCTTACGAATACAACTGAGTGTACTTCATATAGGTATTGCTAACCGAGGAGCGAAGAAAAAGAAGTACCATTGTCTGCTTTAGGAATTTTTTTTAAGACTTGAATTAGTGGTTTACGATCAATTTGTGATAAACTTCATGGACTGTTAAACATGCCCGCGGCAGCCCGGCTCTGACGCGATCAGTCACCTAATCTCGCGTGATTCCCCGGGCTTCATCAAAAGTCAGAGAGATCACTCACATATCTCTTACGTTACTAGAAGTCTGCTATCGTTGCGCCGTAATATATCGATAGAAAGAAGGCACATGATCCGATATTAAGCAATATTTTATGTCGACCATTTATTTTCGTTTCTTTTGTTTATTATATAAGGGCTTTCATTTAATGGTTAATCCTATATTTTTTGCTATTTTTTCTGTTTCTGTTATTTCTCGACTCTGCCAAATTTTATGTATGTGTTTGTTTATAAGTGTTCCATATCCTTAGATGCCCGGTCTAGTTCTTACGTTGATTTGGTTCTTCAAGCGTCTCAAATATCAATATTATGTCACTTTCCCTTTATACCTTATGACTCCGATGGAGCAGTTCTTCCTGAGTATGGGTTAAGCTATTTGTTTCCGATCCTTTCTTCTCGCTAACATACTGTTAATCGTTCAGATACGGTTGTAGTTCTGATTTTGAGCCTGGTTACTATTACAATTTATGTGCATCTACCCTCCAACTTGCACTGCTTGGTGTTTAGCGCTTACTGTTATTGTGTCAGAGTAGATCAGCAAATTCCGCCTTTTCCTTACCAATTAAATACTTTTGCTCGCTTATATTTAGCCCAGAAAGATATGAAATATTATTGATCTGCTGGACTAGAACAATTGTGACGCAAATGGAGGTAGCTATCATATCAATATCCTTAAAAGCTTGACTACGACGATCACACATCATCGAATCTGCTAAGTTTTACAAATGAATCTCTGATATTTTTGATTCCTCTTTGTTTATACTCATTATATCGTCTGCGAAGCAAGTCCTTAGAATTTTGGAGAATGTTTCGATGAAAGATGTGAATTTACGACACTGCTTTGACTGAGTTTATCTTAAAAACATTTTACCATCAATATTCATTAGCTCTGACGTATGAACTATCAAATAAATAAATGACATATACTATTAAAAATGAAAAGAATGGCATAGAATGACACAAACGATAACGTAGGAAAAGATAAACAAAAAAAGGTCGAACGTCGCCAATACGACAACCAATACAGAAAAGGAGAGCCGTGATCAGTATTTCCGACAACTAGAAAACGCAGATATTTCCGAATATGATCTAGAGTACACACAGACAGAAAAAGAAGCTTTTGATATAGATATATCGATGTATATACGTCAATGTGACAAGCCATTGAAACATGTCATTACAATAAGAGTCGTTCATTTTGAGGTCTGGTCTTACTCTTCATTCTCAGTTTTCGATTTCTTTTTCTTTTTCTTCTTCTTCTCTCCATCTTCGTCCTCATCCTTTACCTTTTCAAGAGTCTCACTCTGTCCTTCCTCTTCTCGTTTTCTTTTCTTTTCCTTCTTTTCTTTCTTCTTCTTCTTTTTCGCATCTTCTTCATTCTCACCCTCTTCTGTCTTCTCTTCGACCTTAGCAATAATCTTTTCCTCTGTGATCTCCTGAATCAAAACATTAGATTTGATTGTCTCCATGCTAACTTCAACAGAGGTCTGTTGGTTGTTACCGGAAAGGTCAACATAGTCTGATTTCCACGATGCAGGAGTATTATCTTGAACGCGACCATACTTGTCCAGCTTGCCATCAGCTTTGAGTTTTTTCTTCTCAAGTGCAGTCGGTCCAAGTCCCCATCGACGAGGATATGTGTCTCGCTCCATAATACATCGCTTGACCTTTGCAACAACCCCATGGTCACATGTCGATAGCTCTACCGTCGACATTTGAGCAATTGCAAGCGCAATACCCTCACCTTTAGTTGTCATAAGTACAACTTCCTCGTTGACTTCAATTCCGGCTTCATATCTTAACAGTCCTGGAATCATAAGCTTAGCGCCATAGCAAACTGCGTTCACAGCACTGTCTTTAACCACAATTCGCTTGTATGTAACCAGCAAAGACTCAAGCGGCCGGATCACACGCCGCAGGTAAGACTCATCTCGGGTATTCTCATAAACCCACTGTGCATCCATCACGTCATGCATAGTTACAAGATCATCCCCCTCTCCCATGGCTCCTGATCTCACACGTCGTAGTTCTTGCATATGTCCACCAACCTCTAGAAGCAGACCGAGGTGTACGCAAAGAGTTCTAACGTATGTACCAGCCTCGCAGTTGACCCAGAAGATAGCAAGCTTTCGATCATTGTCGAACTCGATCAAGTTCGATTCGTAGATAGTCCGGATTCGCAGCTGACGCTTCACAGCTGAAATTAAAGGAGGCCGTTGGAATAAAGCGCCAGTGAGAGTCTCCAATGAACGTGTGAGCTGCTTCTCGTTTTTCAAACTGTCGTGCATTCTCAAAACGCAAACATATTCTTTTCCTGCTCCTTGTTGAGATTTAACGAGTCTCGTAGCTCGATCTACACAAACTATTAAACACCCTGTAACCTTAGGATCCAAAGTACCACTGTGGCCAGTCTTTTCAACTCTTAATCAAGCAAAGTTAGCAATCAATTTGCACGACAAAGCTGGAATGATATGCATACTTCAAAATCCGCTTCACCCAAGCAACAACCTCGTGACTACTTGGGTTACTAGGTTTGTCGAGATTTATAACACCACTGCTAACATAAGACTTCAGGTCTCGCTTCAATGGCGTACTTCCGCTAGGAATGGGTGTATAATGACCTGCATCCAAAATCAGCAAAATGAAAAAGAAATCGATCCCAACAGCTTCCAGTCATGTATAAAAAGATCTCTTAAGTTGATTGAGTGATAGAGACTGCGGATTGACCAGAATGAATGATGAATAAGAAGCAACCTCACCTGTTCTAACTAGCAATTTATCGTAGTTTTTTAGTAGCAGTGGCCATTCAGACGTATCAACAGAAGCACCAACATTCTCCGGCTTAATCATGTATTCCTCCGATCCTTTTAGATCTCCATTCGATGCCATTTTTCCTCAGTGTACGGCTGTGGATCTTGGTTTAAATCTATAGTACTCAATTTTTGTATCGCTTTTTCCTTGCAGTATCAATTACACTGCAAAGCAAACGCAGGAAACAAAAGTAAAAGGTAGAAATATTTCAGAATGTAATAATATACAAGAAGATTCAAAACCAGACCAGTGAAGAATAAGAAACAAATAAATATAACTCAGTTCGCGACGAACTTTTGTGTTGTCCTCTTTTATGGTGTACAGTTTTATGAAGTGCACAGTTTTATGAGAAGAAAAAAAATTTGATTTTTGCTGGGTCAACATCCGAAAATTTAGCATTGTGGACTTTTTGGAGTTCCCGTGATATATTGTTAAATCAGGAAATTTTTGACCTTTGAGCCTCTGCCAATTTTGCTACAGTTTACAGCTTCCAGTAGTTCTATGGACAAATAGCAGGCTATTAAAGGAAATTGTACTACTATTATAGAGATATTTTAATTGATATTTTACAGTGTATCCCAGGTCTAAGAAATCAAAAAAGTGCAGCCACTATAAAGACAAACTCCAGCCGTATATTACCTACCTGCTCAAACTGATAATCCATCGAAGTGCAATAAAACCACTTAAATGTATATAGTATTGATCAGCAACTTTCATAAAATTCAATGACTTATTCACCAAGTCGATTTCCCCGTCCCCATCTGTACGCCGCATTAGTGTCGCTTGATGTAGACGAGGAGGTAGTCCTGGCTCCATATGACGAGCTTTGCGAAGCTAACGGCGGTCGACTTGAGCTATTACTCTGCTGTGCCGTAAAATATGCTCTACCAAACGATCGGGGTACAGACCGAGTACCTGTGGTACGGCCAGTCTCTACAGTCCAAGCTCCAGGTAGCAATCGCTTGAAAAATTGCGGGGGTTGCGTCCACTGGCTGGGAGGAAGTTGTTGGCCATCTGGCCCATGAGGATGCTCCAGCCGCCAGAATACATATGCAGCAATGGCACCCGTAGCAGAAATTATAGCAGCTTCTTGTCCTGCGGTCAAGAAATTAAACAGGATCAAAACTGCTGGGAGGTACTTTGCCTTGAACTGAATCCCAAAATAGAAGGAAACCATCCGATCTGGCGTCTCTTGAGACCATGTGTACGTCATCCCAATAACCAGGGGCGCAACATAAAATACTCCGCCAGCGAAAACATTTAGGCCCTATAAGATGTCGAATCAGCGCTCTTCCAATCGAATTAAAAAGAATGAGATATTTTCTGATATGATAAACGAAAATGAAGAGGAACTAAATAAATTATCAAAAGAATGTAGGGAGCCACGACCACACCACCTGCAACCAAGTATTACAGACAGGTATCTCATAACAGCGCCCATGATCCCTACAAGCCATTCTTCGATTTACGAATGATTGATTTGAAGAATGACTTGTAAAGCTTAATATTCTCCACACCAGAACCCAGAAACTTATGGAACAAAAAAGTTTTGGGGCAGAAGGAGGAGTTTTAGATATCGAAAACACAGGAAAGCAAACAAAAACGAACAGTAGTCAACGGAGCATTCAAAGAAATAACAAATATTTACCAGTATCACAGATCCAATGAATATTATGTAGTAAAGATAGTCCGCCGTAACGTTCATAAACTTTTCACTTTCCAGATCCTTGCTGTAATTGTATACTACATTTTAAGCAATTAGTCAATCACTCAGGCAAATCAATCAGGCATCTAATCAATTAACTTACACATGTAAACCTCCATAAGCATCGAGATCGGAGAGCCGCCACCGACAACGAAAAATGACGTGACTATAGTTTGTTAGATCTTTTCATCCTGCGCATGAATGACATAGAACTATATGAACAATGCATACGTGGTCGCCATATCTGATATCGTTTTATCACAAGCGGCCAAAAATTGACCAGGTATTTAGCCTGGACTACATTCAAGAGACCTCCAAATACTGTTCCGACTGTTCCAAGAAGGAATGTCCTTGTAATGGGTGGGACCGACCGAATAAATCTAGAGATTTGATTAGAATCGACAAATCCTAATTCGGTCAGACTTGATCACTTACTCAATAACTTCATTAGACATGATTCGTCCTTGAACCGAATGACAATCGAATCTTTTTTTCGATTATCAATCCCGCAACGTGTAAAATAGAAGTTTTTCTGGGTAATAAAAATAGAAAAAATCTTCGTTAAGGAAAGTGTTGAATACGTTTTTTTGGTGGGGCAGAATAAGACTGATACCACGACCAATGGTGGATGACAAAAATGGTCTGGCCGGCCAAAGAATCCACACGGGATTCTCTACCTTTCCATGAACACGTCGTCTCTTCAACTACAGTCAATCTCGATATAACGATACAATTTGGCGCTGGATATAACGAAACAGGCAATCTTTCGTTACATCTAATATATTACCCTCCTTACGCGATATATAAACAAGTAGAGTGATTCAATTGTGAATCGCTCCATCCGGTCGAGTTCTCGCTCGTCCATTTTTACAGAAATGTTTCGTTGTATCGAATATCATTCGTTATATCGAGACTTGACTGTAGCTCCATAGTCTGATACCACATAGACGCTTTTAATGCTTACGATAATGAGACCATGAGATCCAATGCAGACTCCGATGTTGTATGCCAGCCATTGTAATATTAGCAAACCGATAATTCAATAATTATTTTCAAAGCGCTTTTGGTTTTTCATTTATCGTTGTTATCAGTATAGTTCGAGTACGGTTTGAACTATTCGTCATAAAATGTCTATATCTTTGCGAGAAGTAGAAGTGACAATATCATATTATAACGATTTAGAATTCAGATAATCGTTCATAGAGAGATGACATATGACGTTATATCTGAGCCATCAATCATCTATTATGGTAAGCAATGCCATTGCTTTGTGATTGCTGTGCCGGGCACAGCTTTCAATTTGTTCTCGTATTTAAACTCAATTGGCAGGTTCTATGGTATAATTCAGCATATTTTGCATTGTCTAGCATAGCTACAGTGGCTGGCGCAAAAGAACTGAAGGGTTTATGCCGATTATCGATATATTAGACTTTTGAGATATCAACCGTGGACCCTTTACAATAAGAACTAAGTCGTACTTTCCTCGATAGAAACGGCAAAGGATTACAATTATTTCTATGAGTATATCACACGATTAAACTTCCGAAGTTAACAGTGGTTAAGAATAAAATGTCGCAGATCTCTCAGTTAACAAAGACTGAAGGATATTTATAGTTAGTTAGTCGATTTTTCTAGACAGCCCAAATTTGCTCAACAGCAGCGAAATCGCAATTCTAAATCGCAATTCTTAATGCAGTGATAGGGCAATTAATTGCAAAGATAATAAGACAACCAACACGCATCATACATCCAACTAATAATGTTACATGGTCTCTGAGCTTACTTTTTCCCTGTATTCTCTATCTTGATTCTCACAAACCTCATTGATTATGTTAAAATTCAACGGCCATAGTCTTTGAATGCGAAAACAGCACAAGGATTCTGTGGAGTGTCAAGAAATCGTCTAGTATTAAGATCCGGGAATGTCAGCTTGACAGAAGTCCCATTCATACAAGTTATGGCAGCTGGGGTAATCTCTCCCTCGACTATATAAGGCCGAACGTAGAGCCATGATGTAACGTATCACGATGAAATAGCAAATATATGAGTAACGATCCAAGGCCCAGTTCTTTTAAGATCCCAGTGACACACACCAGGCCTCTAAAAAGAAAAAAAAGAGACCAAAAGCTCGAGTTTAGTCCCAAAAAAAAACCACCCAACCGCTATCTATTGTACTAAATACAAAAGTTGAGCCTTGAATTGTAAGTGGCTCTTTTTCCTAGTTCGAGTTTTTTAGTCTCTTTTTCTTTTTCTAAAGCTGTTTGGCGATTCTGCTGCCTCATTAAGATCTATAATTGAGATAACGGTGAAATCCAGAGTCTTATTAAAGCATTTGGTCATTCAAACAGCTGTTAAATTTCGAATAAATGCGAGTGGTATTGGTAATAAATCGAATGATATAAGTGGTATAAGTAGGTATTGTGGTATTATGAAGACGTGGTATCAATACTAAGCCTGGTATCAATCAGCACAGGATATTATAGTATGATCGCAAGAACATGGGTATCATTCAGAATGCAGAACATTGGAGTCCACTCGCAATGGGATTAGTACTACTTAAAAAAGACGCTGTAATGAATTAGAAAATGTGGATTAATGGGAATTTAGAGAACTTTATATATCTTTTCTGGAGAAGTGCACGAAATTCCAAATTCGACTGTCGAAAAGTATTTAAATAAACAGGCTGCTGTTCGTTCAACGGCACATTTTTCGCTACAGAACAAGTTTTGCTCAAAAGTGAAGCAAATAACGTACACGAGGTCCTTTCAAGTGCGGATATCGGACATGAAACTCTATTGAATGTGATATATCGGTTGATGAGATTAAATAAATAAAAAGCAAAACAATCCAATATCACTTAGTGAGTGACTTGTTGCAGTGTTCCTTTCCTCGGGCTGTAATAAAAAACCTTAAATACCTGGCAGCCTTGATGAGGTCAATATGAAGTTCCATTACACGCACCTGTCAACGTTGACAGTTCCTGAAATCAGCACCGGAATCTATGAGAAAAATACGATAATTCCAGCAATTTGCTATATTTTCATATATCAATTCTTACGATTTATCAAACATGCTTTATCAACTATGTAGTTACCATACAGGACGCCTTCGATCGAGCTGAAATGACCTACTGAAGAGGTAGCTCGCTCGTATCAAAAGATTCATCTTGACATTTCTGGCACATATCCCCAGATGGATAGGCCGCGAGACGTCGTCACATGTGTTAGTACCTATCTCCAGTTTCGGCTGAAGGGATTTAATATTTCTCACTCTACTGAACTCTATCAATCCTTGAAATGGACCCTTTCGAAAGAAGTTAAATTTCCTCTTTCTGTCGTGCCACAGAACCTTTTCTGAGGATTCTATTTTGAGAAGGATCTTTCACATATATCGGGAGGTCACAGCTAGACCGGCAACTGTTTCCGCAGTTCTCGTGTGAAGCAATGTTCGAGCCGTGTGACTCCACTCATGAGTGATGCACACGAGATACGAAATACCAATCTATCTTTGAGATTCCAGCACACCTGAGTCAATTCTGTTAGAGGCTGACTCATCTCGGGAGTTGGCTTAATAAACCTTATTCTGATAGATGTGTTTAATGGTCAAGTCTGATTCACGCTGCAGTGAGCGGCGAAGAGAACACGAGACTCGGTTTGTCGGTGTCTGAAATAGCTTGGAAGAAATATGTGACGAAGTCTATAGATACCGACTTCCAAGTTGATCCGGCACTCACAGCCCAATCCGAGCTTGAAATCTGTCAGGGAGAGGAAGATAGCAAAAGTTTCATTTGTGCGGTTTATTGCTAATCCTCGTTTACTCGATATCAGGTGATATCAGGTGATATCACAGTCGCAATAGGCCTCAAGGTGTGAAGGTTCATTGTAGAGCATTCTTCAACAGATTGTAAGAAGATCTTGATGTCAGTTTTCTAACTATTCTTTGAATATATCTATCTCTTGGATATATCTATCGCCCGCTCAATGACCTGTTTTGCTTGAATAATTCTAGATCGGTTTAAGCAAGGCGGAAGCATACATCTACGCTGCTCAAGTGTCCAATGGAAGTTATGGCGTTCGTTGGTTCTTAAGAGATAAAAAATAATGTGAGATCGAATGAGCTGCGACAGCAGTGAAGGGAGAAGACTTTGACTCACTTTCATGAAATAATTACATTACTAGCTTTAGTGCATTTTATATCATCTTTTGCTCAATAATTGTCTTTATAAAAAAGTGGTAGATTAATTAGAACTGTTAAAATAAGACTAGGATTGGCAGAGGATTCTATCATCCATAAATTTAAATCCAGATCTATGTATATAGGTTCTCCCAAGTTCCACAGTAGACTGATCCTCTGAAGACTACTATGGAAGCGCTTGTATTAATTTGAAATCGTTTGCGGCGGAGTTTCGTGATGCTCCCGCGTGAAAATATTATGATCATTTATTCATTTCCACTGTTCTGGCTTTTTGCAAAATCCCAAATTCAGCGTTCAAAAAGATCTTTGAACATTCTGTCATCCGAATCAACTTGTCGTTATATCTACGATCTGAATATTTCTCGCAGATCACTCATTAAATTGAGCGTCTCCGCCTGAGCAAAGATCCCTACTGTTCGTACATGTCAAACAATCCAACTCGCACGCCCAACGGGCAAGGGACAAAGCGTCGAAGAGGTTAGCAATCTTCAGCAATTATCGATCTGTCCACTCTGATCAGTCTTGCTAACGCCAATTCTCCTCCTTGTGAGGTATTTTGTGTATTTAGATGATGATTCCTATTCTGATCATAGAAGAGAGCGGCCGGCATACCATGCAACTGGATTTCAGCGACTGAGAAAAAGCTTAGTTACACTAGGCGAGCCTGTATGATATTGCTCTTGAATATCTTCGAGATTTTGTTGCTTTTCCTGATTTGCTAATAATATGCCATTGAAGTCTAGATTTAAGATCGAGGAATCGATTTTTCATTCTGCGAAGTTATTTTCTAGCGAAATCGGGCAAGAAGATATTCGTGACAAGATATTTCCATATATCTATTCCATGTTTGTATACAACTATCCACTTTCTAAATTTTATATTAACATTGTCTTACTAGTATAACCGAGCAGCCATTCAAGATATACGGAATTGCAGCGTCAATTATAGTTGCTAATGGAATCAACGAGAATGTCGGAAAGTTCTTCATTGACTACATCGCTCAACGAGTTCAGGACCTGCTCAATAACGGTGAATGGAACCATTTTAAATTGGTCATTCGGTTGATAGTTGCCTTGCGACCCATGATTGGTAATTTCGACGTGACTATCGTGACGTTACTTGAGAATTTGCTTAAAAAAGCTATCGGAATTCATAGTGCTTCTGCCGACGACGTGAGACTTCCTTTTATCTTTACACTTATTTCCTTCACTAATACAATTAATTAAGGCTGCTGCTGTGGAAGTGTACAGCACTGTTTTGCTCACAATTCCCTACCTTGCTTTTTCTGAAGTTAAAGATCCGGATAGCTCGAGGGTTGGTGGTCTTTTTCAACTTTCAAAGAACTTTCAACGTACGACACCGAATGCCGAAAACTTGCTTAATCCCTTTGTAGATGGCATAACTCCGTACAAGGTTTCTGATGTAAGTTTATCAATATCTGAGCTGCGATCAAATTCGATACTGACTTCATCTTGCAGTCGCTAAGCTTGTACGAACAGCAGCTCGAGATACTGGCTAACAAAAATTGGGAAATAAAATTTTTACCTGACTACTCAAGTGCATTTCCGAAGGATGCGCCCATGACCGTCTTGCGTGAGTTCGCTATTCCAGACGAGCTTGTTACTAAAACCACGGATACTACGCCAGATGTTTATCTCAGATTTTACCTCAGTCAAAACCAACCTATTGAAACGACCCCTTCCACAGATGATGTTGAGGCGACAGTATTTAGAGATATTGTCACGGATCTGATCAACAATATGGATTTTCATCGGAAGGAAGTTGCTAAGCAGCTGATTTTCTTTGATAACTTTTTCAGTGTCGGAACTTTCGCTCCGAAGGAAACGCCTCTAGATAAGTTAGCGCTGGTCAAAGACAAATCAGTATGGAAATACGAAGATGTTGTAGTTGAAGCAATTCTTGCTTGTCTTTTTAGGTTGCCAATGCCAAAGATGAAAACGGTTTATTATCACTCTCTACTTGTCGAATGCTGTATACAAGCACCTCACGCGATCGCACCGGTATTCGGCCGAGCTATCAGATTTTTATATTCTCAGTTGGAACATTGGGATGTGGAGATAATTTACCGATATGCAGATTGGTTTGCTCACCATCTAAGTAATTTTGGATACACATGGAAATGGAAGGAATGGACAGATGATCTCAGCTTGAATAACTTACACCCAAAAAATGTATTTATAAAACAGCTGATTCAGAAAGAGCTGCGTCTTAGTTTTGCTCAACGTGTTAAAGAAACGCTGCCAGAGGAATTTTTCGAGTTTGTCTACGATAGCGAAGACGTTCCTCAGTTTAAGTTTTCAGATCCAGGTAATATACTTCTGCTCTTGTTTGATCTCAAACGCAAATGCTGACGAGAGTCTTAGACGAACCTTTTTCTGAGCAAAGCCGCCTTATTTTGCAGAATATCCGCGATCGAAAAGAGTTGGATGACTTCAAGGAGGTTTTCGCAGAGATTGGCGGCACCATAAAGGAAAAGGATCTTAATGATAAAACTGACCATGTTTGCCGAGAAATTTACTTGTCTGCTATTCTTCATCTAGGTGCAAGATCGCTGTCGCATGCTAATAGCTGGATTGAACGTGGACTTCCTATTCTTAAAGAGATATTCTCCAAAACTGAAGAGTCACAAAGACATGCTGTTGCTGTTGTCTTTAAATTTTGGAAACAGCAAGTATTAACCGGAGTTCAGATCGTTAAGTCACTGATGGATCACGAAATAGTAGATCCCTCGTGCGTTGTCGACTGGATACTGATGGACTCAGGCGTCGAGTCCTTAAGTCAGTGCTACACTTGGGAGCTGTTATCTGCTACGATTGCCAAGGCGAAGCTGCAGGTCAAGGCTATGGAGAATGCTCTCTTACGCCTCAATATAGATTCCGCTGGTCATTCTAATGACAGCGATGAAATTACGAAGTCAGAATTTAAACAGGCTTTAGAGGAGAAGGTTTCGTCTTCCAAAGCCAAGTTGGACAAAATATTTGTAACAATTGTTAGAGAGCTATCCAAGCCGTTGACAGAAGCAGACGACAAAAGTGAGGAGACTGTCAGGTGGATGCATTGGTGGAAAGAGGGATTCTTGAGAGCAAGTCTTAGACATGTAAGTGACATGAATTAATATATATTATAAAGCATCGTCTAACTTTTTCTTTTAGTATCATACAGATTATAAGAGGTTGCAAGATCCATTAAAAAACTTAGGGTTAACGGACACATTTATTCTTGACAGTATCGAGCAAACTACAAAGTTATGAGCCTACTTGAGATCTTTGCGGAGGTTTGTGCAATGTTCAAATGTTTGTATTTAGATCGAAGAAGTCTGTATATGTAATGTGCAAAATAGAAGAGACCTGAATCTTCATTACCCAAGACTTATGATGTATGGGTTTCATTGCCAAAGTTATTGTTTTCTTCAAATATGAAAGCATTGAAGAGCAGATCAAATAGTACTAAATAGGGCAAGTCAGAGCAAAACTTTTGATCAATCGTATCTGTAATAAGCCAGAGAATACCTTAAATATATACATGCTAAATGGCTTAAATGATTTCGTTGATTTTTCAAGGAGAGATTTTCATAAGAAGTCATCGTCTTCAAAATCGTCTTCAATTGCAGACTCCGAATGTGTATTAGGTGGCGAGAAATTTGTAGGTACGGTAGTGTCTCTTGCATGTCGGTCAGATTCGCTTTGCGAATTCGAATTAATGCTAGTATCGGCTGAATTACTAATCGACGATGTGGGATGTCTATCAGAAGACAATGGATTTATAAAATCAGCAGCATGTCCATGGAAACTTTCTCTTGTGTTCTTTCGTCGCGGCCAAATTGAAGGCAAGACAATCTCTTGGAATCGCGGCTGGATACATCGCTCTGCAAACCACTTTCTAATCCTTGATTCGAGAATCTGTGCAATCTTGGGCATGTCTTGGAGACGCGACTTTGAGCCGACCAATGATTTGATAGAGAACTCCAATCTATAATCTGGAGCAAACGAAAAAGTCAGAGAGGTTCTCCGTTCACGCTCTGAGGGCATTACCGACGTTTCAGATTTTAAGGAAATGGTTAACTAAACATTAGATACCGCTCTTATATCAATCTCACTCATTGCAAAACCTACTTACTCGTCCTGAAAATCTGACTATCGAAATAACCAATGAGACAGGGAGAACTGCTGTGAATGGCTTAGGATAGCTTAAAACCACTTTGGTATCTATACCCAAAGATATGGTGTCAGCAAGATCCACGTCCATTTGTGCTTCCTATGACAATTGTGTCAGCAGGCTTCAAAATACTAAATGGATAAAACGCATGTACCAGGCTGCCAGGATCAACTCCACAGGGATGAATCTTGCAATTGCTAAAAATCGGAAATTCTTCCCCCATGTCCAACTCTGTAATTTTAATGGTATCCTATCAGATCAAATTAATGAGAGTCGAGATTGAAATATTGTAATCCCCTGAATTGTAGCTCACATACCAAAAAACTGGGCATTTGGTCGGAATTAAGAACCTTATCTAGCATCTTTAGAATATTATCGTTAAATCGGCCATCGTCGCGGATCTGCGAAACGACCTGACCAACTAAAACATTAAGCCAGTCTAGTGACTCGGATGGATGTGTTTCGACATTATAATAGGTTTTTGCAAGGATTGTGGATGTAGTCATTGCAGGTGCAGTGCGAAGGATCAATGATTGTTTCTTCTTAACACTCTTCCTCGTCTTATCATGATCTTCGGCTTTCGAATGCTCATTGCCATTCTCGAATATGAAAAATCTAATGAACACCGCTAATATTATGAGGACACTCAATTGGCCAACCTATTATTTAGCGCCGAATCAGAGGTTTGATCGTCTTAAAGATTAGAATGCAATGATCGCCTACCAACAAACCCTGAGTGAACGTCAGACTAATAAGCGTAAGTAGTTGCATGGTAAATAAACAGCTATACACAACCCGTCTGCACGTTTTTATATACCTATTTACCGGCTTTGACTGATACTCGAGCGATTTCGACGCAAGCATATCCGTCGGTGCTCCTGATATGATGGACACCGTCTGCGTTACCGTAGCGTCTCCTACTGCATTTTGTGAGGACATGCCTTATGCTTTGACAAACCAAGTTCTTATTATTTATGTTATAGAACAAGATATCATACTAAAGTAACTCAATCTAACAAAGCAGTTATTTTAGTCCTTGCTATAGAAATGTCAATCAATGTTCACTTAGAAATTGCTATGAATATGGCTGGGAGTTTATTAATGCAAGTAACCTTCTCAGATCAGGGTAACAAAGAGAAAATTCAAATTTTGAACAGTATTAAATATACCTACTTCTCTTCTTGCATACTCGAGAATTCTACGACCATTACTTTTCCTCCTCTATTGACGACAGAGACCTAATTCCATTCAAAAAATTACGCAACAATGGCTTTGGCTTTGTCAGAAGAAACAAGGGTCTGTTTTAAAGCTTGTTGGATATGCGATCAATGTTTTGCTAACTTGGGGTAGGAGCGACTCGCTAAGATGCTCGACGTTTCGCGAACAATTTTTCACTACGGATGGATACCGTTTATTCTCTACGTTGGTATGTTGTGAATGTTGTAATGCGATATTTACTATGGAAATGGAAGAAAAGCATGCTGATACAAGCTTTGATATATAGGATGGGCAAATAGCGTTCCCAGACCTTCCGTCATAAAGTATGGCATCATCATCTCTCAATTTTCAGCAGCTTTAAATACTAATTTGCATTTAGATTGTTCTCACCTTTGTCGAACTGATCGAATAGGAAATGGAAGAAACAATTACTGTGTATAGAATTCTTGAAGATGAGGTTTATTGTGAATTGTATTGTACAAAGAATGTATACTGTCTGCTCGATCTACATATGGAAGCAAACTTTTGCCAAACTCCAGACCTCTTTATTCAACAAGCCACTTGCCTTGATTAAGTAGTTTCGGTTCATTGACAAACGAAATCTTAAGCGTTTAGGATGTGAGGCACCTTATTCTCATTCACATCGGTCTATCAGAGTTCTATGTCGGAATCGTTCAAAATTTTGTTATGTGTTTTAAGAATACCATATTCATCGGAAGAGCTGTCTTATGTCTTAAAAGACTTAATCCTATAACTGAAATGGTATTCTCCACTTGCCATTGATATGACCGAACCTTCGTTTTTAACGGTATGTCGATGTCAATTACCCTCCTCCTCGAAATGAACGCCCCCTTCCTTTTGAGAGTTCTAGCTGCTCGATTCTTTTTTCCGTTTAGGTCTATTGAAAGTTATTAGACATTGAGCATAAACAAAAATGCTAGTATACATTTCTCCAATAACATAAAGTAGAGCGAGCTAGTAAATGACATCGACTCAGCCAAGAGATCTTTTTGTAGAGTTGATAGCTGGCTTTACGGCTGGGTTCGCAACTACGCTTGTTGTCCATCCGCTTGATCTCATCAAAGTGCGCTTACAGAGTATGTGCAGTTAACTACCTTTTCTATTTGTGGGCTGGAAAGCTTTTCTAACGAAATGTGCAGTTGACGACAAGCATAGGCTGACAATTGGAGATCGATATGGTCTTCTGCAAGTGATTAAAGATATTCGGATTTCGGATAAGTCATACAAACCATTCTACAGAGGTCTCACTCCCAATTTGGTTGGAAATACTATTAGTTGGGGCTCTTATTTCTTCCTGTTAGTTTCTGGTCCATCAAGAGAACGTGTTCTGCGAGAATCTGGCTGATTGTGAGTTAGATATGAAACGATCAAGAAGTATGTGGACCAGTCAAATGAGAATTCTGACCTAGGATCGCTCGATTATTTTATCAGTGCTGGGCTGTCAGGATGTTTGACTTCTATAATCTCAAATCCAATATGGGTGGTGAAGACGCGCATGCTATCTACAGATATGTCGTATAGTGGTGCGTATCGAGGGTTGCCCGAGGGATTGTACAAAATTGCTCGTGAAGAGGGCATGAAAGGATTTTTCCGAGGCATCATTCCGAGTCTATTTTCAGTAGGAAATGGGGCGATTCAGCTTATGGTGTATGAGAACTTGAAATTATTTGCATTGCGCCCTACTACCGGTCAACTTGGTACATCTGACGAAAATGCGGCATTGGTAAGTTATCGTCACTGGTTATTGTAATTTGGACCTATGTCTCAAGCTTACGTTCCGCAGTCAATTATTCAATATATTTCTTGCTCTGCTCTATCTAAAGTGGCTGCGACATTTTTGACCTACCCTCTCCAAGTTGTCCGTTCGCGTCTGCAGCGTTACGATGCAGACAATGTGTATGTATCAGCGCGTGATGTCATTAAAAAAACAGTCAGAGAAGAAGGTATCTTAGGGCTCTATAAGGGGTGTGTATAATCACGTTTTTGATGGTTAATGTTGTCATAGTGTTATGCTAACTCAAATTTGATACAGTTTATTTCTCAATCTTGTTCGAGTGGTGCCAGCTACATGTGTCACTTTTGTAGTATATGAAAATATGAGGCATATATTGCATTTCAGAGACTTTCCATAGCTTTTTATATGGCATTGGGTATTACCTGAACATCGCATAAGACCGTTATATGGCCCGTCTGGTGCAGAGGAGCTTGATTGCATTTCTGTTGGTTGGGAAACTCATTTTGTTATTGGTGTCTCTTCCTATGCTATAATATCTACCTAATTTTTTTCGTTTCATATGTTAATCAGAAGTGAACTTGGCAAGTCTTACTTTGTGTATTAAATTAGTAGAGCAAGGAGAAAGGCATCTTGTGCGGCTGTTAATTCGTAAAAGAACATATATTGTGACGGACAGCTTACCGGACTTCCATAAAAGCAGTGATCATTGAGATTGACAGAATCTGTAGATATACAGATATTCACAACAGAACTGTTACTATTTATTACTTCATTTCCCCAATTTTGCTTGTCATGTGCGGTCTTTTCTAAGCCGCTTGGTTGATTGAATGCCGCACTCAAGATCTGAACTTGATAGCGCCTTCATAAGTAGCGCAGTAGCTATCCCAGGCCTCTTTACGTTACATCCGCCAGTTTCAATACTGCCAGTTCATTTGACGCCCGAGGAGCTCCGCGGCCTGAAGACACTGTTAGGAGAATCTGGAGCACATGTCGAAGAAAACTTAAGTTTGGCACATATCTACATTGCAAATATCAATACTGAAACTCGATCAAAGCTTGAATTGCAGCGGCGAAAGCTAGACATGCGGGCTAGCTTGGTGGTAAGAGTAAGCTGGGTCAATGCTTGCCTGCGATCTAAGTCTATTGTAGATCCAAAGCCATTCACTATCTACTCTCACAACAACCTGAAAACTGATCGGTCAAATGCTAAAAATGAACGAAACCTGTCTGTTGCTGCCGAATCAAGTTCCCGGAAGAAAAGGACGCGCTTGTTGGCACAATCGACCGCTTCCTCTGACGAACAAATATCACCACAGTCTAAATCGCGCCAGAAGAGATCGACATCTCAGCCGTTACCAGCTTCATTGCAAGGATATAACTTGGCTGAGCTATACTCTAGCAAACTCTCTTGTACAAGGCGCCACCCTTTGATTTGTCCTAATGAAGAACTCTCTAAAGAGTTAATGAGGGTACGGCACGTTAGAGAACTGAGTTGTAACGAAATTGGCGTGCGTGCATATTCATCTGCCATAGCATGCATTCGCTCGTTTCCATTCAAAATAACAGACGCTGATCAACTGAAGGCGATTCCTGGCTGCGGCGAAAAGATACGAAAACTAGTACGCGAGTTTTTAGCAACCGGTAGAATAGAATCAGAGACGCAAGTTTTGGACAATCCGGAAATGGTCGCACTTAATACATTATACAACATCTGGGGAGTTGGTCCTCGAAAGGCCAGAGAGTGGTACTATGAGAAGCATTGGAAATCTTTAGAGGACGTTCGCAACAATGGTACCTCAATCCTATCCCGAAATCAAAAGTTGGGTCTCAAATATTATGATGAGTTTCTACGAAGGTAAGGTCTGAATTTAGGTATCAAGGTATCGTATTATCCTAATATCGTATTATCCTAACTTGTTCCAGAATAGACAAACAGACTGTAGAGAAAATTGGAGAAATAATCTCAGGTCATGCCCTTGAACTTGATCCAAATGTCCATTCTTCTATATGCGGATCATATAGACGGGGAAACCAAGATTCAGCTGACGTCGACATAGTGTTATCTCCCTCGCCGAAAGCTGCAATAACACATCACGACTTGCTGAAGCATACAGTTGACTCTCTGACGAAGGCGGGAATTATTGCTGACGTATTATCAATTTCGTCTTATGGAGGATCACCAGCTATGCGCACCAAACCTCGGCAGTCGGCGGACCTGTTTGGATCTGAATCGCTTGATCTAGCACTTGTTCACATTGTTTTACCCGATAAAAATGGTGGCTTACGGCATTATCGGGTGGATATAGTATGTCCTGCGTGGGAAGTTTTGGGTTGTGCATTAATCGGATGGACTGGTAACACTACTTCTTCATTACCTGCGAACTAATCAATCTAACAATTCTTACAGGAAACACAACGTTTGCTCGTGATCTAAGGCTTCATTGCATGAATAAAGGATTCACATTCTCAAATGGAGGGCTGTTTAATCGAACTACGAATGAGTTAATAGATACTTCAGTAGAAACAGCAGATCTGGCCGAGCGACGTGTTTTTGAAATTCTGGATTTGGAATATTTTGAACCTGATCAAAGGAATACTGGCTGAATATGATGTTGGCGTATCTGCAATTTCCAATGATAATAACACTCTGTTGAAGTAGTACTAAATATTATTGTCAAAATCAAAGTTCTGGCTGCGCTTGTTTAAGGACGCGTAGATTTCGCGTCATCTCTAATTAGCCAGTCTGTTGCCATCACCCAATTAATAAATCGGAAATCTATTTTTTTTATATTGAAGTAGTCAAACAACTCCAGAATCATTTAAATTTTCAGACATACATTTCTTGAGCTTAATTAACTATCTTGCCGTTATTCAGCCTTATTTAACACTTTAAGCTACCCTTCTTGGTTTATGGCGGCCGTTCAGTCAGTGAGCAAGCTTAGGTTCGATAAGCCTTTGGCCTCTAAAACAGGGAAGCCCATTCAGCTTGCTGAACAAATCAAGCGACTAAAAGTAAGAATATATTACAAAATTATAAGCAAAACTGGCTACGGTGGCTGTTGCTAATGTCTACTAGGCGGTACAAGCGGAGCTGTCAAGTTTTGACCAAGAGTTGGTAGATCTGACTACATTGAAAAAAATCGCGAAAGACCTTATATCCCCAAACTTATTAAGCCACAAAGACCGAGGTGTACGAGCATATGTAGCATGTTGCTTGGCTAATATTCTGCGCCTCTTTGTTCCAAATGCTCCTTATACTGAAAAGCAACTACTGGTAAGAATAAAATAAAGTCTGTCTTTGGAACGCGTTGTCTAAGTAGTATAGGATATATTTGAACTGCTAGTAAACCAGTTGAAGGGATTGTCCGATTCGGAATCGCCTTATTTCCCTCAATACTGTTTCTTGTTGGAGAGCTTATCTACCGTTAAAAGTATTGTTCTTCTCTCGGATTTACAAGATGGAGAGGAGTTAATGATCCGTCTGTTCAAAATGTTTTTTGATATTAAAAAGTAAGCTTTCCCGTTATTGGATTCTCAGTTTCTAAGCTAAAATCAATTGAAGACTTGACGGCATGAAAAATGTCGAGTTTTATATGGGTGATATTTTGATCCAGCTCTTCGATGAAAGTAGCACAGTTCCCCCGGAGATATTGAACATTATTTTAGCACAGTTTTTGAGACCTTCGATTAACTCGAATGGATCTGCTTTGAGCGGTAAACTGAAACAAAGTTCCTCTATTTATCAGCTTCCTCCGGCCTACAATATGGCGAAGACTATCTGCTTGAATTGCCCAGATAAGATGTCCAGATATATTAGTCAATATTTCACAGATACCGTCTATGGCATAACTTCGAAGTCTTCCGATGAGCTATTTGCTGAAGATCTGCACGAATTACGAAAAGCACACGGTTTGATCTATGAGATTTGGAAGGCTGTTCCCGAGGTTTTGCAAAATGTCATAGCGCAGTTAGAGCAGGAGCTACTTGTCGAAAATGTTCAAATGCGATTATTGGCCACTCAAACAGTTGGCAGCATTATAAGTGAGGTTCCTGGTCAGGTGAATTTTATTTTTGTACATCCAGTATGTTGGAATACCTGGCTTGCCAGATCAAACGACAAAAGTGCTACCATTCGTGCAAAATGGGTCGAATGCTGTGGCTCTATATTAAGTGACCGTGTCGACCTGGTGAACGGAATCGTCGAAGGTCTCACGGCGAAGCTAATAGACACAGATGAGAAAGTCCGATTGGCCGCATGTAAAGCTATTGGAGCTCTCAACTATAAAACAGTATTGCTCAAACTTCGAGACAAACAATTACTCTCGAATCTTGCAGACAGGGCGAAAGATCGAAAGTCTGTTGTTCGGGCTGAGGCTATAAGCGTTTTGGGACAGCTATATGATATTGCCTATGATGATATTTTGGACCAAGATGAAGAAGTCATTGCTCAACTTGGATGGATTCCGTCTAGAATTCTAGATTTGTTCTATGTCAATGATAAAGAGACTAACGTATACATTGACTACTGTATAAATGAGTCTATTTTACCTTTCGTTATTGACGATAAAAAGCGAGTGACTAGACTCCTTGTGGTCTTGAAAAATTTAGAAGAAAAACCACGACGAGCTTTAAAAGCGATCCCAATCCGACAGAAGACAATGGTTGCGGTATGGGAGAATTTTCTTCGGCTTTGCGAGTCTTACAACGGTGGAATAACAGAAGAAAACGAGCAGGATATTAAGACAAAGCTTGCGGCTATCGTGAAGTGGCTTTCTGAGCAATTTCCGGACAGCTCCAGGGCTGAAAGTGCAATCAACAAATTTGTTCACAATAACGACCGACGTCTGTACAAACTTACAAAGGATTGTATCAATGTGGAAAGTGACTTTAAGACTGTGGCTAAGTCGTTGAATGAGTTAAAAAGTCGTCTTTCTCAGTCGTCTACATTGCTATCGGAAACATTCATTCCACTTATGTACAGATGCAGTTCTATCATTTACAACAAAACAAATGTGCCTGCAATCATCGACATATCAAAGCAGGCCAATCATCCTTTGAATGTTGTTGCACATGAGCTATTGAATGACATATCCGAATCAAGTCCAGTCGTCTTGAAAGCTCATGTCCATGAGCTAACCTCCATGATTCTAAATGAGCAGCCTGTGTTTGACGGTAGTGTGAACTCTTTGAAATCTCTTGCTAAATTCTCCAAGACATTCTCAGAAAGCTTACCACATGGCCAGCAGTTCCTCAATTCACTTACAAAATTCGCTACAAATGGATCTTATCTAGAAGCAAAGCCCGCAATAGCGATTATTTTACAATGCAAAAAGAGCGAAGCTTATGTAGAGAAGATACTAAGTGAGAGTACAAAGTTTGATGTACACGACCAGCATTTCCTATGCCATCTTTCTTCGCTAGCTCAACTTGTTTATGAGGCGCCTGCTGTGGTCGAGCCACAAATTGATAAAATTAACAGCTTTCTCATTAAGGAGCTGCTTTTGAAGAATCAATTGAAAGCCTCAGATTCTGATATAGATTGGATAGAGGACGAGCAGCTTGAACAAGAATGTGTCGCAAAAATACTCGGTTTGAAAATTCTCGTCAATCGTCTTCGTGCTGCTGCTAAATTAGACACCGCTCAGGAAATAGCTGCACCAGTGCTCAAATTACTATACTCACTGATTGTAAATCAGGGAGAAATTTCAAAAAATCAAGACACACCGTAAGTTTCGAAATAATCTGTACATATAGCTGGTTACTGATTTTAAGGTCTCATTTCAAATCTCGTTTGCGTCTTGCTGCTGCACTTCTCTTATTGAAGTTGGCGAAAATCTCTATTTATGAGAAAATGATACAGCCGAAAGATATTAATCAGCTTGCATTAATGGTACAGGACAAAGAATTTCCTATACGACAACGTTTTATGGAGAAATTAAAGCGGTATCTAGCAACCAACGTTTTGCCAGAGAGATATAGTGTCATGATTTTCTTGATGGCCTACGAACCCGAGGAAGAACTCAGAGAGAGCTTACTGACATGGATACGTGCTCGATTATCAAAACAGCGTATGAGAGAGAAAATTTAACTGGACTTTTTTTTATAGAACCTATATGCTTACTGATGTTAGAGCAACAAAAAAATACGTCGATGGAGAGATGTTTTCCACGACTGCTCCATCTTCTCGCCCACCACCCTGATTATGGAGCAGATGTCGAAGATATGTGTGATTCGACCCAGTACGCAATTTCATACTGCGTTGTTATTACTTCGCCTAATATTTTTCCTAGATATATTTTGTTTTATTTAACCGCTGTTGCGACAGAGAGCAATATATCACTCATTTTTTACTTTGCCCAAAGAGTAAAGCAAGTTCGTGATGCAGTTGATGAAGATATGAGCGACGTATGTATATTTGCTGTTAATGATCGATAAAATATTCTGACGGCTATGTAGAATCTATACTGTCTGTCTGACCTGGCACAAGCAGTCATTCGATCTTATGAGGAGCAGAATAATTGGTCAATGCAAACATGGCCTGGCAGAGTTGCTCTTCCAGCTGATTTGTTTAAGGCCATGCCGAGTACTGCCTTTGCTCAAAAAGTTGCTCATCATACTTATCTTCCTAGTGAAGTTTCAGATCGACTATCATCCTTAATCAAAGCGGCAAAGACTCCGAAAACGAAAGCTGTAGTCAAGCAGCAGCAACCTCCTACACCCCCATCTACTTCTTCATCTGCCTCCTCTGCGAGCTCAATCAAAAAGGTAAAACGTTATGTAATGAAGAAAGCCGGTTTTCTAACATTCTCTAGCGAAAATCAAATGTTGCTAACAACGCGCCGAAACGAAAATCAAAGCGAACATAATAATTAGTGACTCTTGCTGGTTTCTGACAATTGATTTCCATTTGAATCTGAAGATTAAATTGCTTTGATGTCTGGAGCCAAGATATAATCACCATATCGTAGCTTAGCTGTTTCTTCGTGTATATGTTATCCGAAAAAGCTAAGTAGTCGCGAGAATACACACCAGCCCATTAATTTCATCTCAAAACTATATTGCTCAGTATTAACTTATTCAGTCTCTACTCGTGTATATTACTTTCATTTGGCATTTTTGCTTTCAAGTAGAAGACGTAAATAATTTATTTTGCATTCATCAAAGAATCGTTTAGCTCCGTGAGAAAAAGTCATGTCCGTGAGTAGAAGATGTATAGCTATACAAAAAAGGACAGCGCGGAAGACGGTCCAAACATATGCATATATATGTATATATATGTATACACAAACATAAATAATTATATTATTAGTGAGCACACACATGAAAGTCCAAAGACCGAGAAAGTCGACAGCAAGAACAAAGTCAGCCTTCCGCAGATACCGGTGGCATCACATGCAAAAGTAAAGTATTTTGTTGTTAATCAGGCCTCTTCAATGAAGTCAAAGAGAACTATGGTAATGCTTCCAAAACTCTACAAGCCGGACTGTCACGATTCGAGAAGAAATTTCATCAACGCCTCTTTTCCTTTGATACGCAACAACTCCTGGACAGCCAACAAGGAATTTTTTCGTTCTTCTCCCAGCGATTCCGGTTCAGATTCATTTGGAGAAACGTCAGATGACGAATCACGTAAGAAGTCTAGATTGTCTGCATTTGGCTTGGCCAGGCTTTCGTCACTATCTGTCAAATCTTTTGGCGATGTTAATTGAGGTGAGACAGCGGATGACTCTGGTGTGTATGCACTGAGGGGCACGTCTGACGTAGGATGCACCTGCTGCGACTCCGCTATATTATTGTCTTCAATATATGCTCGATGTGAACTTGGGAAAGAAGCAGATACAGTCTGTAGGATCACATTAGATCTAGAAACAACAAAAAAGACGAAGCAAATTAAAGAAAAATTACCATTGCAGCATCAAGCAACATTGAAACCTTTTGCCGATATTGTGTTTCAGGCTGATCCGAGGTCTTAAGATATGCTAAATTTCTCACAAATTCCCTATCTGAATACGACCGAAGTACTAATTTATCCAATTCAGCTAGAGACGGAGGAGAAGGAGAACTAGGCCTTCGTTTGGGAAGTCTAAGCTCTATCAGTCCAATCTGCGCGTAGGCTTGAAGGTAGAAAAAGCAATTGTGAAAGTCAAAAAAAAGCAACGGATACACTTACAAATTCACTCTGTCCAGGAAATCCAGAACTATTCCTCGCTCTGGCAAACGGTAGACTATTCCATCTATATTGAATTCCTCGAAATCTATCTTTTGGTGCAAGTCGGAATAGGCGCCAAACGGAGCGTCTTCCCATCCATCAATAAAATGTAGACGTGACGGCTTTATCAGTAATTCTTCTTCGGGAAGATCGTCTTCGGAAGATTCATTATCAACCTCTATGTCACCATTGTTCACAAACCCACGCCTCAAGCTCACATCAACTATCTTACTGTTTCTCTTTCGTCGATGCTGCGTTAAATCCCTACCTATATGATTTGGACACATCCACTTTCGTTGAGAAGTTGGTATGGTGTACATGGGAGGATCTAAGCAATCCAAGTGGTAACTTAGATTACAATAATCACAGCTTATTATACTTTTGTCATCCAGAGCAGACTTTCCACAACAAAAGCATAGTATGGTATTTCCATGCTTGTCTTGGAGTTTAAAGGGATCGGTTTCTTCAACAAATCCAGTTCGACTATTGTCATTCATTAGCGTTATTCAAGCTTGCATATATAACCAGAAAAAAATTATTCAAATACAAATACTAAAACTGCTTCAAATATTTGTAGGATTATTATTGCAAACTCACTTGAATCTTCGAGGTTTCAGATCACTAATATCTTGATATTCTCCAAACTCACCAGTGGTAACGCCTTCATATCGCTCTCGTAATTGTTTTGGTAACGAAAAACAAAGTGGATTCCGTCGATCAATTTGCTCTAGCAATTGTGTGAATAGACCTCTTGTTGATTTCGGCGGTGGGTACTTTCAATCAAGTTAATAACTGACTGGAATTAACGCTAGATTACCTACCTTTTTGAAGTAACAGTCGTTGCAAAACCACGACTCGTCAGGCAAATTATCTTCGTCTAGTGGAGGGTCTGTACATGTGAAGTGGAAGGAGCGAGGACATGATTCACAACAAAGAAACCGTCCAATGCCCCCACATGCAGAACAGAAATCATCATTATACTGTAAACCATTAACATAACTATAAAGAATCGCCTATCCCACATCTCTCAAAAAAAGAGATCTCATATGGGCGTAGAAAATATTAGATATCAGGCACATACTTTGGTAGGATCATCTACTGCGATTCCATTGGCCAAATTTCCAGTCCTTGACATTCCAGATAAATCTGGAGCAGAAGCAAATCCAAATACCATCTCACGATCTCTTCTATTTTTGATTGGTCTTAAAGATAAAATAAGGATCCTGTTCAGTATTTCAAAAGATTTTGAAGAATAAATCATGTAACTCACGAAATTTTCACTCGCTTCTGTCTCTTTGACACTCCGCTAGCCTCGTTATTGATGGACGGAGGCGGTGTCGAAACTCTGCTCTTTCGCTTGTTTTCTTTCCTTTCAGGAATAGCCTCCACAATTCTGTCTGAGGATCTTGATCTTAGCTGGACGTCTTTCACGCCATTCGCTCGCGCTACTTCGGGATTTTTCTTTTTTGCGGTTGATCGCTCAAGGCTATTGCTTACTACCAAATCTGTGAACTTCTTCTTATATTTTCTCCGTACTTTATCTTCATTTTTGCGATCAGCTTGCGACTGTGCATCCCACTCTTCCTTCGGAAGTGTTATGGTTAGCGGAGGCGAAATTGAATGGTCCGTACTTCCGTCGTTATCTTCGCCATCAATGTCCATTTCTATAGTGTCTACATCTGAGTCGTCGCTAACTTTATCCAACATAAACTGATCCTCATCTGCAGTTTTGACCTTGCGTATTCGTAGAGTTACGCCACTTCTAGGGCTGGACTTTGTAGGTGTATCCACATCAGAACGATTATTTGACGATGACGACGATACAGTGCTTGACAGCCTCTGCGTTTCTGCTGATTTGGCAGGTATATCGTGAGAGAAAACCGTAATAGATGTTTGCACAGATTGAGCAGATTGTCGCCATTTCTTTTGCTTGCCAGAATTCTTAACTGGAGGAGGCACACCAAGCGCGAAGCCTCCCGGACCGGGAATTGGCACCGACGGCAGCGGCTCAGACCAAGCTGACTTTTTTGGGGAACGCTTGGTTGCCATCCACAGGTAAATCTAAAGATAATTAAAACAACAAGTTAATAGATCAGTAAGGTGGTGGGGATGAAATGTAGAGACGTCGTGGAAGGCCGATATCGAGTCCACACAAATTGGGTGTGTCGTTTAATTCACGAATCTTACATGAAGTCAGCACCGCCCAGATTTCTGTGCAATGAACCGTCAACTACAAGATTACCTAGTCCTGAAAGAATGACATGTAATTCGAGTAGAGCTACGACGATCGCTTACATACGACTACTGGCTACATATGAACCTTCGACAATGATTTACAGTGGCTTTCTTTGCTGTCTGCTTGAACTCCTTTCTATGCCTCAATTCCTAGCGAAGACCTTTAAGCATTGTTCTTCTCGTCGTGCAAAGGATTTGACTAGCATACCACTCACAGTGTCTAGCCCTAGGTTTCCAATTTACCATATAAAAATAGCTATTTTAATAGAAATCTGCCGCCTTGAAACAATACCCTTTAGCTCTAATTTTTAGAAAAAAGTTTGACCATCATATCTCAGTGAATACTTTTGATTGCTTTGTTTAGAATATATGCTCCACTTTTATAATTACCAGAATACCACACGCACGAGGCCAGAATGACTCAATCGACTCAGTGGACTATATAAAAGTTTTACAAACAATAAAAGATCTTAATAAGAAAGAACCTCATAGTCAATTCCAGATTGATCTGAGATTAGAACAAAGCAAGTTTTTATGAAGACAGACATCGCGAAGCATACTTAATCCTCTGCACCATCCTCATTCACAACAGCAGCATCACCACTCGCCTTCGATTTCTTCTTGCTTTTCTTCTTTGAGCTTGGCTTTAACGATGAAGCAATAACCTTCAGCAAAGCCTCATCAGTCAGCGACTTTTCCGTCTTGAACTTTGTAAGGTCAGGAGAGGGGGGTCCGGCAATTTTAATAATGCCATTCTTTGTGACTGCAATGGTAGTGAAATACTCAATAATGGTTTGACCTGAAGGTAGTCAATATCATTTTCACGTATAAAAATATACGAAAAGACGACATACCTTTCTTCTCTGCTAAAACATCATATGGGGTCAAAAGACCATGCTGCTTGCATTCTTGGATGCCCATCAACGCCTTCTTTTCATCTTCTAAAGATCTTAAAGTGAAAGGAAAAGACCCATATTTTCGCTGGATCTCCATCATGATTGCACGCGATGCCTTCAGCTTTAGATCATAAGATGCGTCGGTCTTTTTATAGATCGTCGTCCGAGATTCGGTAGGTTTTACCTAAAATATTAAATTTCAGAGATTCTTGAGTGTATAAAAACTTTCAATAAGCTCACCTTTCCTTCACCCGTAGAGATCAAGATATCGATGCCATAAACCTCACCATCCTCAAATGTCGCGTCAGCAGATTTTTTCTTTCCTTCGCTTGGGTTTAATATGATTCGCTTAGACTCATCGTCAATAACATTTCGCTTCTGTCCGTAAGAAAGCATATCCTCAACTGCTTTGCAGCCAAATGACTCTGCAACAGTGTTGACAGCGTCAGTAACATCCCAATTTCTACCACCAGGCTTTACTAGGCGAATGGCGGCCTCAGACGCTAACCACGCGGCATTAAAAGCGTCGGCAATGGGAGCAGCGAGATCATCACCTGCACCAACAACTACTGTGTCTGCTAGAATTCCAGCAAACCCGTCGATGTGAGCTCCCAAGCTAATTTTTACGACGTCATTCGTGCTAAGTTTAGTCGAAGCATCAGCATCAACAGGTAAAGGGCTGAAATGAGCAGCGATGTTATTAGGAGCAATCGCAGTCGGAAAAGCAATGCCTATTTCTCATTCAGCATGTGCATAGAGTCCTAGTAATAAGTTGATACATGATTTGGAAATGATAGACGTACCCTTTAGCACTTTTTTGCCCTTGTAGACCTTAGCGATCTCTTCCTCGAGGAAAGTGTCTCCTTCATTGCAGATATCAAGAATCACAGCCCCATCAACACAAAGAGCCTTGACCTTTTCAAGTACTTTCGCGGATATCTCACCAGCAATCTTGTACTTGGTAAGGGTGTCCGGGTTTGCCAAACTGTAATCCGTCTGATCTGCAAAACAAAAAGTTAGTATCGAGAAAAGAAGAAGAGAAATATAGCAAAGGAAATAGAAATATATATTGCAAAAAGTAAATAATATATCTTACTTTCTGCGTCCTTTGCCATGTTGAGTTATCAGGAAAACCTTTATGAATCTATTGAGATCTTTGCAGTAGTAGGCAGCTTTAGAGAACAAGATCTTCACTGATTTGGGTTGATAAATTTTCCTTTTGATCACTACTTATTCAGCCAGCAATATCTGCTTATGTTATCAAATGAAATATGTGGATTAGGGCTGAGCCAGTGTGGTTTCTCGCACCGCAGCGCTCTTCACTGCTTAACCTACTCGCCATTCGAACAAATCTCTCAAAAATCAGCACGACGTGCCGCTACAGCATCCCGATAGTATTTGTATCGTAAATTCTGTTTGGATCTTTGTCTGCTATTAGTGTGACTCAGGGGGGTGCAGAAACATACAGTATGGCACAGGCACCAAAGATACCGCCCGAAGTATCTGCGTTTACATCGATGCCAACGTCTTCATCAGCGGAGGCAGCAACTTCGCAATCCTCAGCCTCGCAGAAACGAAAGTCGACATATCAGCTAGAGTTTGAGCAATTTGTGACGCGTGATTCCCTTCACGCGGCTGCGTTCAAAGATCACACCGACAGACATATTGCTTTTTTACGACAAAAAAGGCAAGAAATCGAATTTTACGAGAGATTACGACCGATAAGGCAAACCAATTCTGAGGTTATCTATGGTGACGGGTATCAAGGATATGGGAATGGATTTACAGCGGGAAAATCACAGCTAATTATGCCACGCGATCGTAGGCGTGGTGGTCGAATGGCCCGAGAATTGCGAATGTAAGCATTCTTTTGTTTTGTAATATTATGAACTTGCCTTTGTTATTTTTTAAATTGCTCTAATCTATGACTGTTTAAAGTACCAGAGAGCAGATGAGGATACAGTCTGCCACTCCTGAACATCTTGTCCCTGTGCGACTAGATATGGATTTCGATAAAGGAAAAATTCGAGATACATTTACGTGGAATCTCAATGACCGACTGGTTCCGCTCGATATTTTTGCAGAAACTCTATGTGAAGATTATGATGTTCCGTTACATCATGCGCCAAATGTTGCTAAAGCAATATCCGAGCAGGTGAGTGATTTCCAGCCTCATTTTTACGACCTCTCGCAAGCAAGGCCGATGGATCCGAATCTACCATATGTGGCCTATAAAGATGATGATCTACGTGTAGTGATCAAGCTAGATATAACAGTTGGTCAGCAAAATTTAGTGGATCAGTTTGAATGGGATCTTAATAATCCTTTGAATGATCCGGAGGAATTTGCCGAACGTCTTTGTCAGGAACTGAGTCTGCCCAATGAGTTCCTGACAGCTATAGCACATTCGATTCGTGAGCAAGCACAACACTTCACAAAATCTCTTCTTCTTGTAGGCCATACTTTCGATGGCCGCTCTGTGGAAGATGAGGACATTCGCAAGGAGCTTTGTTCAGCAGTGACCGAGTCCTTGAGACCTAAGCATCTTTTGACTGACTATACTCCAGTCTTATATGAGCTATCAGATGCCGAATTAGGACGAGTGGATAAAGATAACGAGCGTGAGAACCGATGGAAAAGAAGACAAGGGCGCTCAATTGGCCGTCGTGGTGGCATTGTGTTACCAGATCTGAAGGAACCGATGCGAACTTTCAGAACACCAATTGTTTCGTCGTTTTTACCTGGAGCTATGGAGAAAGCACCAGATAAGTCCTTGGTGGTGATAGACGATGGTGCGGAAGACCTTGAAGCTACTATTGGGTATCATGGAACCAGGAGAACTCGTCATAATACCACTCAATCAGGGCGAAGTCCGTCTCCGTCAAGGCTAGGCCATCCACGACTGATGGTTCGACTTAAATCACCCGCTTTGCGAAATTGGATGCATCTCAACGCCCATAGATTAAGTGCAATATCCTCCAGATCTGTATATACTCCCTCGCGGCGGGGAGTTGCTCCGGTCACTCCGAGTAACCAGAACAATTTGTAAGTACCAATTATGGTTTTTCGAAAAGTTGATTGTGCCGTGTTAATTGTAATTCTGAGCACACTTATTAATAGTTAGTTATCGTTATAAATACTGACATTTTGAAGAACAATGTTGCCTAATACTGAGCATCTTCCACCGGCTCCATCTTGGCTGGAGAATGGTCTTAGTCATCTGCGTGGAATATATACTGCGGATCGGTTTAATGCAGTCATGCGAGCTATTCAATCGGTTGATGGCCGGACTGGTGCGATAACCAGCACACCCGTTCCACGAATTCGATGTTTAGACTGTCCTGGGAAGTTGTATACACCTGGCCCAGGACAGAGTGTGGAGAATTTTGAGGTACATCTGAGGAATCGGGGACACAGAGAAAGGGTTGATGCTAGGATGAAGGCCGAAAAATCGTAAGCGAGGTTTCAAAATGAATAGATGATAATTACTTTTGAAATTTAATTTGCATTCAGTTAAGCTCAAGCGGTGTCACTTAGACGAGCCTAGAAGGAATCGGCAGCCGTATACATCTAGCGACGAGTGATCGATGAGTGCTGTCGTCTCTTAATTTAGATAATGCTGAGCATGGAACTGTAATGTATTTCTATAATCTGTATATTGGATGTAATTTATGTACGAATATTAAATAAAAGCCGGTGTTCTAATTTTTTAACTTATTTTTATGTCCTTTACGAAATTGATACTAACTAAACTTGTAATTATGCGTTTAACATATTGTTTCTATACTTATTGCGAGACATGAGATTAAAGATAAAACTCGGAGCCAAAACAAAAAGCGATTATTGCGCTAAATTATCTAATAAACGAAGGAAGTACAGATATTAAAAAGTATTATAAAATATAGACAGTTAACGTAAAAAACTCCTTGGGTATATAGATCTATACACATATCGGCTATTCGGACCGGCTATATCAATATTATTATATAATAATTTCGAGGCTCGCTGACCCGATAATACGGAAAGACTTGATAGAGCTAGTGGCTTATCAAGTTTATAAAATATGATCCAATGACCATATAAAGTAGTTGCAAGCACTCTTTTGCGAGAAATTCATGTAAAGGAAAAACCAAAAAGAACTAAAATATGAAAAATATTGTGAAAGAGTGACTGAGGTGAGATGATAATAAAAGGAAAAACAAGAATTCCGTTGTAGAGACCAAAAAATGAAATAAGGCTGAACGGAGGTTGAATACATGCCATAGACTAAATATCAGAATTAATAATTATGCGTCTGCATAGATTAGATTAACCCAAAAAAGCTAATAAAAATGAACAACAGAAGTCTGAGATACACGAAACATTCTGCTATCATACCAACGACAAAAAATGAAAAGCACACCAGTCAATCAATGAATCAGCTTTTGAAAATTGAAATGATACTTGAAAAGATTCGATTGAAAAAGGATTGGATTTTTTCGAAAATTCCTTGTGATCGCTCCTTTACAGCCTCCATGGCGGTAGCTCCTCCTGCGGCTGAGGAACTTTCCCCAAAACTGACAGCTGTATCCGGTCTATCTCTTATCGAGCCGTAGTCAGCAGCAGATTCTTTTCTCAAAAGCGTATCATCCTTTAAAAGACTCTGGTTGTCACCAACAAGAGTAGTGGGCGTATCGGGCCTTTCAAAGTCTAGCTTTTTATTGTTCTCTCGCCCAGGTGTCGACGGCTCAGGCGTTGTAATACCTGTTGCTTCAGTGAAGACTCTTTCCATGGATGTCTCCGATCCCTCTCTGCTGACAGACGCAATGTCGCCGCTAAGTTCTTCAACAGTGTTTGAGATTGCATTGTCTGAAGTCTCAACAATTTCAGTCAAAGTTGTTGCCTTACCAGATGCTTCAACCGGGAGAATGGAGATAAGGTCAGCTTTGATCTCTGATGCTGCGTTCTCAACAGTTTCCGTAGAGTGTGCAACTTCAGTAGTATCTGCAACTTCAGTAGTATCTGCAACTTCGGTAAGGTCTGCAGCTTCGATAGGGTCTGCAGCTTCGGCAGAGTCTGTAAATTTGGTAGAGTCTGTAGCTTCGGCAGCGTCTGTAACTTCAGTAGTGTCTGCAACTTCAGTAGTGTCTGCAACTTCGGAAGGCTCTGCAACTTCGGTAGGATCTGTAGCTTCAATAGGGTCTGCAGCTTCGGTAAGGTCTGCAGCTTCGATAGGTTCTGCAGCTTCGGTAGGTTCTGCAACTTCGGTAGGGTCTGCAACTTCGGTAGGGTCTGCAGCTTCTGAAGGGTCTGCAACTTCGGTAGGGTCTGCAGCTTCTGAAGGGTCTGCAGCTTCGATAGGATCTGCAGCTTCGATAGGGTCTGCAGC